>VXBZ01004964.1:278295-454912 GCA_013399135.1 Heliornis fulica | reverse complement strand
AATGGGGGCGGGATGGAGAGCTGTGCAAAACTGTCAGAGAGCCTCTTTAGACTCCAGAGATGTCTATTTGCCTTTCATGGACACCTACAATGAGGTATGAGACGGGACTGAAAGAGAAGAAAAACAAATGGTTAGTAAGGTTTTTTGTTAGAATATTAAAAAAAAAAAAAAACAAAACCACAGTCTTAGAGAATGCTGGTCAAACTTCCTGGAGAGACAGGGGTTTTGAGAAATTTTTGGATTGGCTAAAAGAAGAAGGAGGAAATAAATCTGTGACCATCTTTGTCAGCTCCAGATTACACTATTTAGGATGTGAATTTTTTAAAATTAGTTTTCTCCCCACACGTTTGGTGCACAGAAAGGTGGGGTTTTTTCTTTTCATTTTTCTAAACACCATGACATCTATTATTCCCCAAGGGAAAGAGCAAATCAAGTCAGCCTCTCAAATGTACGTTTTCTAACTGTAAGAGTGGCTGGATGGAAAATAACAGAACAGACCTTAGAAAAAGGAAGAAAAATTGAGTCTGGAATCTGAATAGGATGAACATAATTGTTGTGCTCAGTGCAAAGGAGAAGGCAAACCTCAGGACTGAATTTTCTCCCCAGATGAGAAGTGAAATGTAAACCAGGGGATGGGTTCAGACCTGATACACAATAGAGGCCTTTTTGCTTATAAGTATCTGTTCTATTTTCCCTCTTTTCTGCATTCTTGAATCACTTTTCCTCTTTCAAGGAAAGAAGAAAGGAAAGAAGCCAGTTTTTGAAGAGCCTGGCATACTTAGTTTCTAGCCAGTAGATCTTTCTCTGTCTGAAATTGCAGAAGATTTCTCCTTCCTCTCCCAGGCAGGCCAGACTGGCCAGTGACAGCATTGTCCCTGTGGCCAGAGATGACACTCATCCACCTAAACCCAAATGTGACAGTAATGGATGATGCCCTCCACCATTTTCCAGGAGATAAATCTAACTCAAATAGATCAGAGTGGTCAGGCCTGTTCCCACTGGGGACAGGTGCTCCACATGTTGGGTTCAGTCCTTCAATGCCCACCAATTAGTCAAATGAGGAGGTAGGACTGGTGAGAACTGGGAAGGAACTTTTCTGTCCCTTCCTTTTCTGAAAACCAAAAGCAACCAGTTGCCTCCTTTCCCCAGAGAGTCCCTTTCAGGTGGAACTAAATCTGTCAGCCTCTTTGCTCAGGACCATCTGCCTGCACTTGCCAGCTCTGGCCTTTTGCCCATGCTAAGTCACAAGTTCTGCTGGGAACTTTTAAAGGTGTGGCAGCCTGTGACTGCATAAAATTAGTTTTGAAATGCAGTAATACTTGCTTTGCCTAGCAGACAGGGAGCCACAGTCTGAGATGGTGCTCGCTACGAGCCTCATGAGAGACTGAAAGCCCACTCACCTCTACCTTTTCCCTGCACTTATGAACCCCAAGAGCACGTCTGCAAGGGAGAAGGGTTGGCTTTGTGATTTTCTGAGCTCCAAGACTTGCCTTCGATGGAGACTGCAGCATGGCCCTGTGTGAAACCTCGTGTTCTCATACAATCCAGTATATTGCAAATGACCGCTATGAATGAAACAAGCTTCAGACAGCAACCCACTGCATCGCTTTTACCTGGTGCTTCCTTCCAGGTTTATACAAATGCACTAGGACTGACCAGAGAATTTTGTCACAAATCAGAAAGGCCAAATAAGAATAAAAATGTATCTTTAACACTTCCCATCGTTGCTTGCTTGCTTTGCTCTTTGAACCACGAAGTTCTGTCACCAAACAGGCTGCAGATGTGTGTTTTCTGAGGATGAAGTGGACAAAGGCACATGTATCAATCTATTGTGTCTGCCAAGTGCAGCGGCCACTCTCGTGCCTTTTAGAGAAGGCTGGGGACCAGATTCTCCAGCCCATGCTGAAGTAAAGACCAACACACCTGAGATAAGATATTCAGACTAAGAGAGAGACTGAAAATTATATTTTGTAATTTGTCAGATGTAGAAAGTGTGTTAAGAGAAAGTTTCCAAAGCCAGACGTGCCAAAATCAGGCCTCATGTCCTTTCAGAAATCAAACCATAATTTGCTTGTAAGTAACATCTGTGCATATACATATGGACACAACTATGCTCCCATCAACAGAACCTCTGATCCTACCTGTTCTTTGGTAGCCAAAGTTTGTTGCTTCACGAGTACAGGGAAAGTTTCCAAGGAGAAACACAGCTCAGTGCAGGAAAATGGCATTCATGATTCATATTAGTGACAAAATTGTTTCAGCTTGAGGGGCTGGGGGCACGGGGGGGGCATTTCCTCAGGTGGGATATTAAAAGGCAAGATATTTGACTATTTGTGGCAGGGATGTTAGGCAGTGAGTGCCGGAGGGCTGGTACTGCTCCCTGATTACATGCTGCTCCCCACCAGCAGCTGCAACTGAAACGATTTTTTTCCATTCCTATTTTGTCCTCAGACACTGGCTTTTCAGCCTTGCCCTGTGGAGGCAACAGATGCTTCACTTGGTGGTGAAGAACATGCTTGGCAAGCAGAGAGAGCAGCCTGGGGAAAGAGCAGCTCCTTTTCCAACCAGAACCCCCAGGGAGTGTTTGGGGCAGGCTGGAGCCTTGGGTACCCACCTTACGGGAACACCAGGGAGACTCCAACAGCGAAACTGCATCTTGGTGACACACACAAGTGAGGGGCACTGGGCTTTCAGCACAGCAGACGTGGTGAGACATTTGCAGGAGGCAGGGACGCATGCCCATGCTGCTCTGGTAGTAGTTGCACACTGCAGCCCTCTCCCCATACATGCCTGTATACTCAGGGTGCCCCGGCCATACTTTGGCTGTCCCTTGCAGATCATGGAGTAATGCAGACTCAGGTCCCTTCCTCTGACAGGGGATTTCTATCCATTTCCATCAACTCCATAAACAATCTTCCAGAGATTTTTTCCCTCTGGAACCAAAGGATTTAAGTATTCCTCCTGCCTGCCCCTCCTCACCCATCACCCTGCAGTGGCACAGTGAGAATGAACACATTAGAGACCAGGAGATGTTCTCACACTAGCAGGATGCAGAAGGTTGACACAGGCTTGTTTCAGCCAGCTGGGAAAGAAAAGCCTCGAGAACAGCTGAGGGCTCAGTGTGTGCCTCCAGAAGAACAAGGGCATGTGCTACACCATTTGCCCATCTTTGATACTCCACTTCCATCACTGTCACAAAGAAGTAATCGATTAAAAATTAATACCCCAGCTCTGAGGTAGCAGTATTATTTCCTAATAAGTTTCTTGCCAGCTATTGCAATGCAGTAAATCTGACGTGACATGGTCATAAGAGGAAAAATATTAAATTTCACCTTTTTTTTTTAGTGTCTATTCAAAATTCACCTCCATGCTTGTAGAAGATTCCAGGTGAGAGCCTTGCTGTTCCTTTTTAAGCAGTGTAAGGAGCACTGGCAAGCAGTAGCTAATTGTAATATTTGGCTTGATGAACTATTTTGTGGTGTTTGGCAAACACTCATCATTAAAGACCCCTCTTTCTCCTGGGGTTTCTAAGCCTGTTCATCACCATCTACCTACTGCTTGGAAACTTCTTTTGCATAAACCCCTGGCAGCCTTAGAAGGTTAAATTTGAAGCAAGGAAGCTCTAATACCTTGAGTTGCTACTAAGACCTCCATTCAACCACTCTAAAATTTCTGGCACAGAACATTCCTAACCCCTAACACAGGACTTCATTCCCTTATTTCTCCTCCCTAAGGTCTCATTCTTCCCACTGAAAAAGGATGCTGAGAGATGACCTGTTCTTGCCTCAAAAACCTGGTGTTAAGAGCTACAGCAGGGTGTTTACCTCTTAATAACTCCATACCTCCCCAAAACTAGCCTCTGTGGTGCTCAGATGGAGTTACTTCTGCTGTGGCCACAGGGACTCAGGTCTCAGCATCCTTAGGCCATTCACTAGGTACGAGCAGACTATTCAAAGTAGGGCATTTCTGGGCAGAGAGGGGACTAAACAATTAAGAGAGGAAACACCAGCAGTCAAAAAAAAAAAAAATACTGACTTGTGCATTGTGAGCTGAAAAGTCTAATAACCACCAATGAAGTCCTGCTTTCCAGCCTAAAAACCTCTGCTTTATGGATTAACTCAGAGCTACTCAGACTCCTTGCCTTCATCCTTTTAATGTTTAACACAAAATACTAAAGCAGAAAACAATGCACTCGGCTCTTTTGCAGGAAGTAGCGTGTGGTAAAGTATGTCATAATCTACCTCTATCTTTTCTCCAAGGGAAGCTTTGCTCTCCTTCCTTCATAAACCTTCCTGGTACTCTTGATTATCTCCTGCTCTCTGTTGGACTGGCTCTGCCATTTGCTCCCATTTAATCTTCTCTCCATGGCCTTTTTCCTCTAAGCAGTTTGGGTTTGGACTGGGCATGTTGTCTGAAGTCCTTTTCTGAAGAGAAGAGCTGATGATATTTACTCAGCTCCAGCCTGAAGAGTGACATGGGAGGAGAGGAACTATACAGAAGGAGAGACCTGACCATTGCACCAGCGTGTGCATGAACTCCTCCGTACGACAATAGTGTGGGCTCCTCCAGGCATTGCTGACCTCTGCCTGTGTCTGACAACCCCAGAAGAAACTGGTCCCTATGTTACACAGGGAAGTGTCAAAGCTGAAAGCAAAGACAACCAAGGGCAAAGCAAGCATCCAGCCGGGCTGTGGCACGGCAGCACACAGAGCCCAGGCCCCCTGTCTCTCAGCCCTCTACCTAAACCACAGCACTATTAAGCTAATAGGCATTAGTGTAGGATTTTTCCCACAGGAACATTTATTTCCTTGTGTGGTTAACAGTTCTGTCTTGTATTTCTCACTGCCACTGCTGTGCTGGCATTCTGCAAACCTCCTTATTTGCTGTTCTTTGCCCTTCTCTCTTGGGTTTCTGTCTGCACTGGGATTGAGGTAGACTGAGGCGCATTTCATCCTGCCTGCTGTAGTAATGATGTTTGCCATGAGAGAAAGGGCTTGATCAGGGAGAAGGAGGGGGAGAATATAGAAGGAGAAAAGCAGTGAAAGAAACATGAAGGAAAAGCAACTCAGGCAGAGAGAAGAGATTGAAAACGTTGACTTGACATCTGATGCTACAGAGGAATTCTTGGCCATGTCTACTAAACAGGAGCCTTTGTGCTCCCTTTCTAGTAGCAGCAGGAGCCACACAGCAGCGGAGATTTGTGCTGCAGACAGTCAACAGAATCTCTCATCCTCCAAAAAAGCGAATGCTGTCCCTGTTCTGAGGGATAAAATGTCTTGCTTAGATTTTGCTGGGTTTTCAAATCCTAGAAAACTGTGTTTGGCTCCATTTTACACATTGCTGCTTCTTGTTCTTTGTGCTTTGCTGCCTTTTTTTTTTTTTCTCCAAGCCAAAGAGTCTCCAAAGCCTTGGCACAATATCTTGCTGTTTTATGCTTAGGGGAAATGATTGCATGAATAGAAAGCAAATCTCTCTGACGGAGCCATTTCCCCTTGGGCAGCACCAAGTTTGAGTCCACATAGACACAGGGTTGTAGAAAACAGATTTGTAGGTTTTAGTGGAGTTGGTCACCCACCACCACCAGCTCTGCCTAAGCACTGTGGACACTCTGCCTTATAAGCACAATAATTAAGCCCCTTATGACTCAGGGTTATTCCCTGCACAAAGAGCAGATCGAAAGCACAGCAAGAGGAAAGGAGCTGGCAAGGGAAGGATCTGTCTGGACAAGGGGTAGAAATCATGGCTCAAAAGCCAGCAAAGTCTCCCGGGCACTGCCAAAGGTCAGGGGAAGTTCCAATGCTGCCTAGAACAAGCAAAGATGCTTCTCTGTCCAAACCAACAAAGCTTCCAGGATTTCAGGCCTTAAATCTGACACTGCCCCAGGATGGGATGTTACCTGTGAGGCTGAAATAATCTGGAGCGGTGCATTACAAAGAGGACGCGCTCCACTGTATATACATACTCACCTACACATCACACCCGTGGCAGGGTGCCTGCAACAGGGTCCTTCCTACCCAGGCCCCTGAAAATCCTCACCATAAAATCAAGAGCCACTGTAAATAGGGGTGTGTTTGGATTTATGATATATATACAGATACATAAATATATTTCTATATCTTTTCACAGCTCCTGAGGGCTGCCTTACTTCCATTTGGGAACCCCTGGACAAATATATGTGCTTTTAAACACACTGGCCACAGGTTCCACATAAACTGCACAGACCATCAACAGGGCAGATCGCTGTTCGGGGAAAAGTAATGCCATAGCATAGGTACCTTAAGTCAGACTACACTGGAAATCCAGAAAAAATAAGGGACAGTGATTTTTGGGTGGTTAAAGCCAACATGCCTAGGAAAAACTGTGGTGACCCATTGCCTTCCTCTGTATGTATAAAACCATATCTAATTAGGTAGGTAGATTGTATTAGATATGTAGATTTCATAGATTGCACAGGCAAATAAACAAAACATATTTAGTAGGCAGATATATCAACTGTCCCAGGTTCCTCAAGCACATGAACCACTGTCAGTCACTCCCGGGAGAACGTGGGAGCATGAGTGGAATAGCAACCAGCGCTCCACAGAGCTGTGTGCAGAGCTGTCCTTTGAAGGCTACGCTTTCCTTTGGGACGAGGCAGCACTAAGGATCAATGGCATGGCATTTTACATTGCTCCTTGCCAATGCTTCCTACGGCATTTTCTTTCTTTCTTTCTTTCTTTCTTTCTTTCTTTCTTTCTTTCTTTCTTTCTTTCTTTCTTTCTTTCTTTCTTTCTTTCTTTCTTTCTTTCTTTCTTTCTTTCTTTCTTTCTTTCTTTCTTTCTTTCTTTCTTTCTTTCTTTCTTTCTTTCTTTCAGTTGCAGCAGAAATGTGTGTTTGGCACACACAGTCAATCCAAATGCAGAAAATAGAAATAACTTACTCTTCCTACAGAGCAATGATTTAATCTTGCCAGATGTGAGCCCAAACTCAGCCTTGCCATAAAGCCACTTGAATTCCAGCACAGCACGATTGCAGAGAGGTGTTAGCAAGCAGGGACTTTTCCAGTATGCCCTTAATTAAACCCAGCATGGCGGGACACAGATTTCTGCTGTTTGCATCTGTGTTTTTTCCTACAAAACCCCTGATGCTCACTCTGGGGATACAACTCCCTGCGTGCCAGAGAGAAAAGAAATCAAGCCGGGGAGCGGTGCAAACCACAAGGCAGCACTGCCACCCTGAGCTGCTCTGCAGACGTGCAGATCAGCAAGGCAGAGCGAGTTCAGCTGCATAAGGCGACGACATTGTGTCGCCTGGTTTAGGCAGCAGTTCCCATAACCATGAGGGAAACTATCAAATTCTTCTGGTTTCAGCAAGTTCCTTTCCTCTCTGCATCACCTTTGGGTTACACCACAGAAGCCACAGATGTGTGGGACCCCGGGAACTACACCCCAGGCCCTGTGTACTTGCACCAGTGTGGGTGCAAGTCAGTGCTCCCAGCCTGGCTACTCACAGTTTGCACTCTCAAACACACGCAGCTGCAGACTGTGTTGTTCCAGAGGCCTGACCAAGGATCATGCCCCTCTACATAAAACCACTCGTTCAAATCATCCCAGTGCCACACATCCAGCACCCACATGGCTCATCTTCTGCCCTCTGAGGGTACTTGTGTATAACTGGTCAGTCATGCATGGCCCACGACTTACTTGAGATGTCAATTTGATACTAACAAGTGTTGGTCTTTCATTGGGTATCTGAACTGGAGTGTAAGATGGACTATTAGAAGTCACAGTTCTCCAGTAGATACCCACAGGGATGAAGAGGACTAAGTCAGTTTAGATCAGGAGAGACAAAAGTCTAACTTCTGCGTTGGTCGTGTATCCACAAAGGAAGTACGACTGCTCTGTGGGAGTGTGTGCATGTCAGAGGATGTGGAGATCTTGTCTGTACATGGAAAACTTCTATCCTCCTTTGGCTCATGAGACAACCCAAAACACTTCTGTCCATACATAACCTGGCCTAGTGAGAGGTGTCCCTGCCCATGACAGGGGGGTTGGAACTAGATCTTTAAGGTTCCCTATTGAACCAATCCTATATGGTGCAATTCAGCTCCACACACCCAACACACTCCACCTTGCCAGTGATATCTACATCTGAGCTAGCTGTCTCAGATCCTCCTCAGCGGGGACAACTCTGATCTATGCATCTACCACCAGATAAAATGTACTGTAACCTATAGGTGCTTTTACTCTCCTCCCCTGGGCACTGGACTGCTAGCTTAGCCACACATGATTTCTATAGTAAGTTTCCAAAGTGGATTAGATGTATCTCTTTCCTAAAGTCCAAGTAATACGTCAACCAGACATTGGACCCATATCTGTGTTGTCTAGATAAAAGCACATCAGGTATCAGCTGTGACACCAGTCCATCAATCCAGACTCTCTCACTGTCCTGCATAGACACGAAGTGAGGAAGAAATTTGACAGAGCTATTGCTGAACTTCCCAACCTTTCTCAAGGGGAGAAATTTCACAGTCCCAAAAAAGACGTGTGAAGTGTTTAAGGGAAAGGGACTTTGCTTTACACCATGACATAAAGGTCCTTACTAATACCTGGGCATTTAACTACATGCCGTGGCTGTCACGTTTTGACTGTAAGACCTTCCTCTCCGTCCCCACACCATACTTGTCCTCTTCTGCTCCGGCCATCCCTGATGCATCCTGCGCTGCTCACAAACTGTCTCCTCCAACCTCCAATGACCCGCCCACCTCCCACGGACTATTTTGCATGCTTCCTCACAGTGGCTGAGCCATTTCAAAGGAAGAAATATGCCTGTGCACAACCACACAAGGGTTCAGTAACACACAAGGGTTCCCTAAGGGACTGTTCATGGAGATACCCTGTCCTCAGTGTCCCATGCAATGCTCAGCACACCAGGCCTTTAGCATTAGGCTGAATTCTGGAGCAAAAAAGAACTATGTTCTCCATAATGCAGAGGCCAGTGCTGTAAATCTGTCCTTTCAGAAGTGCCTGGCAAGATCAGCTTTCTCACTACCTTTCAGCATGGCTATAAGCAGTCCTGTGGCTTTCACACACCACAGAGGGTTGCAAATGGACTAATTTGGTCCAGGCACTTCTACACCACCAGATTTGTTCTGTCACAGTGTCCGTTAAGGGGAAACGGTGCCGCTCTGCAAGGCAACTCTTTTGTACCCCCTAACATCATATAAATCTACCAGCCTCACTGCCAGGAGCGACTGAAAACAGGCTGAGGGAATTCTGTAGGAAGCCAGGGCTATTAAGTGCTACTGACTGGACCTGGAAATACAGAGTGCCAATGGTGCTTTTAAACTCCATGCTGATGACTGCAACACATGCTGCCCAGCTCCTCATCTCCTGCTTTTTCATTGGAAAAGGTGGTGTCATCTTCTATTTTTTGCTTTAAAACCTACCTTCTGCTCTTCTCCATCTGATGGCCAAGCCACATTCCAGGGCAAAACCCAGCCTCGGACAACAAAATTTTATCCTCTGAGAAGCAGAGCAAACAGCTCATTTCCCTGCAGTAAGAAAGCAACAAGAAATTACAAATCTGGCAGCTGAGGGCTTCATCCTACTTACAGAGCTCTTTTGCCCAGATGACATAAGGCCCCTTAGCTCTCCTCCAACCCATCCCACCGACCAGTGACACCTGCAAGACACATTCCAGGCACAGCACGGGGTTGGATGTGGGGAGCCTGCCTCTTGCTGGGGCTCCGTAGCCTCCCTTACGCTCTGATTATCTCCCCGCTCTTTCCCCCAAATGCAGATCTGGGCTGAGACACTGCAGATCTGAGGTCTGCATGAGATGTTTCTGTTAAATGAAGGCAACAGCGACGTGGTGGCAGCAGCAAGGTCGTAGCGAAAGCCCTGAATGCTGTAGCAGCAATTCCTATGAGAGCTGTAAAGGAACTGTTAGCAAGCGAGGACTCACCCCTGCCAAAGCCCAGCTCCTGAGCCAGCCACGACCCTGGCTGTATCAAAAGAGCAAGATCTCAATGTCATAAGGAAGAATTAAGTCTGAAAGAAGCCAGAAGAGAAGGGCACCGCTTGTTCTCCACGTCTGACAGCTGAAGGTGGCCTGCTGCCCTGTAACCTTGCATCTGAAGAAGCGAAGTCATATGGTGCTGTCTCTGGCAATGCTGAAAGACATTTTATCCCTTCTGTAATGGCATTTACAAGGGAGACATGCTTCCTCCAGCCTGCTCTGAAAGGAAGATGAACCATGAGGAGACACACATCAGCCTAGCATGATACGGGGCCTTTTGTGACAGGTTTCCTGCTGAGAAAACACGAACAATGTCACTTCTGGAGATGAGAAGAAAGCCATCTCACACCACAGGAAGCCCCTGGCCACTGCCCAGTGCCAGCCATCGGAGAGTGACCATCATCCTCGGCCCACAACAGCCACCCACAGCAGAAGGTGCCAGCTCAAAGAACTACACATCCCCTGTGGTGCAAGACCCCCAAATACACCAGAGAGAGCTGCCACATGCAGCCACTGCCTACACAGGACTGTGTGCAGGCACGTCGCCATTGAGGGCAGGTATTACACTTGCAAAAAGCCTCCTCGGGCCACTGCCTGCCCTGCTAGGCTAGGCCTAGGCATGGGGCTGGGCTTCCCCTGCAAATCAGCACAATGTGGCAAAGAAAAATAAACTTCAGAAAAACATATTTTATAAAAATATCTAACAAAGACTGATGTGTTAGTAACTCATGATGGAAACTGGATACAGTGGTCAAACAGGACTTGGATGAGAGACCTCCAAACCAGACCCAACTGCTCTGCCCCCAAGAAGCTGTGCCTCCACAACCTCCTGTGACCACCCAGAAGGTCTGAGGTGGGTGAAGACTGAAAGTAGTGTTGGGGCCCTGGCCACGTGCAAGGGATCCTGACCTTGCCTCAGAGCCTAGGAACAAAGAAACTACAAGGGGAGTGACCAAGAAGATTGAGATTCGCGGGCTTTATGCGTTAACCAATCAGGACTGAGTATTTGTTGCGTAATCGGAAAACTATAACCAATGATAAGTTCACTCTTGCCGGATGTTCCCGGACACTGGGACCAAAGGGTATATAAAGATGTGTGAGAGGGGAAATAAGGGGATTTGAATCTGCACCACGTTGATGTGTACTTTCACCCCGGTCCGCGCCGTAAAAGTGGGCTCCGGCAAAGTAGCTCTCCTGAAGCTGCTGCAGCTAAACTTTCTTTCCTGACTCACCTATTCTTTTTAAAAAATTATCTCTAGCATTTCAAATCCCTTCAAATCCTTGGTCAGGATTGATCCCTTCAAATCCTTGGTCAGGATGGCAAAGGCATCAAAATGCTATTTTATTTTGTTTATTCTACCTTGGTGTCGGGTATTTTTGTAGCTGCCCCCTCTCCATAACACCAAGCCTGTTAACCTCATTTCTCCTTATAAATGGGTCTTTCCAGAAGCCTCTAAGGAGCTTCAACACCCTATGATTTCAGTAAGGTTAAGCACAGAGGCTTCTCAGGTGTTGTCAGTCCCCACAGGCACCTAAACACCTTTAAAAATTCAGCCCAAACATCACACTGTAGCCTCCCACTAGGATGTCTGAATCATTTCATAATCGGCAGGAAAACCCAGCAGCCTCCGTGCAATTATCCAGCTGACAGCTGCTTCCACTACAGCACTGCTAACATTTGTATGAGTGAGTATCAAAGTGGGACAGCTTTTGTACATCAGCACAGGAACATTTGGCCAAAAGACGACTAAGCAGCCTATCAAATCTGATGTATGTAACAACACAGATAACAGAAGATGGTTTCCAAGTACAACACAATGTATTCATTCACCCTTTCCCCCCCATTTTCATTGCTTTTTTTCTTCCTCATTTTTCCACTCAAGCAATTGCTGAGTGACTATGCCACACATGAAGGCAGACAAAGCAGAGGTGCTTTAGGACTGCCATTGCTCGGAGACACCCCACGGCTGTCAGCAGCGGTGGCGTGTTGCGCAGGCTTGCCCTGGCTATCTGTCCTGCAGAGACAGAGGGCTGAAAGATTGGTCTCTCTGCTACTGCTATGCCAATGTCTCTCTTTGCTTTTTCCAAGGAAAGTCCAATCATCTTTTCTTCAGCTCAGCATCTTTCTGATCGGCAGATAGGATGGTTTGAACCAGCCCTGACAACAAAACTAGCCCTTCAGCTTTAAAAGTTAGGCTGAGCCCAAACCTTCCCCTAGGGCTAGTGATGCTCCTCTGGATTGTTGAAGTATCCAGGTCCCTGATCGTACAGAATAAGATGTGAAAACTGCTTGGATGTAAAACAATCAGCACTAGGCACAGGCCTAGGGAGGGCAGAGGCAGGAATGACTCCAGCACTGTATGGGCATGGAACTTGCACGCACACACACACACCCCCCTACAGAGGAAGCATTTCAGTTGCTACAGGCTCTGTAAAGGATGATGCAGCCAGGATAGCTAACACCTTAGGAGGCTGTGTCCTCAGGCTACACTTGGTCCCTTCGGTGTCGGCATCGTTTATACACTTGCATGCTAATTAAAAAGGCAGTATGGGAAGAACCATTCCTCTCCTTGTGCAAGTGTTTTAATGGGACCTAAATGAGGCCTTTCAGGACTTAAAGAGCACAAGAACAGTGGAAAGTTCAAGTGGAATGAAGAAAAGTCATTACAGTTTTACATTACATTACAGCTGTGTAAAACCCCCAAAGCTTAGAATTAAAAGCTTTTAAAAAGCCTTGGCTGGACTCACTGAGTCATCAAATTTTAAAGGCAGAATTATTCCAAAGGAGATGTTAACCAGACCTTTAACTCAATGATGGAGAAAGAAGTGGGGCAGAAGAGGATTCTAAAAAGTAAAACGTAAGTAAGAAAAAAACCAAATCCCTTTGAAGCCACTGATAGACTTGGGCTGGTCAAGCTACTGCTAGCAGTTCTGGGTGGCTGTACATCCTACACTTCATCTGCAGCGGGGAGTACCAGGAAAATCACAACTGGGAACTGCATGGGAGGTTCCTGCGAAAGGCGTGAAAGTGCTTGGTCGGCCACACAGTCCCTTTGAGCAGCTGGCCTCCCAAGGGCTTGAAGCCTGGCATAGGGGTCCTGTGAGGTCTTTAAGTCAACAACCAAAGGCAGCAGTGGACATTCAAGGCTGGGAAGGTCTGCCTGGGATTTGTGCTTCTTGGTTGTGACCATCAATATGCTCTTTCATCAAGTTCCTCTGTCCTTTCATGCAATTTACAGCCTAATAAATGCAAGGAGCATTGCAAGGGCTGGACACATCCTTGACATTCAGAAACAGGGCTCAGACAGAAACAGAGGGGCAGATGGCTCCGATTTTGACACCTGAAAATTCTCCGTAGGAAACTGTATTTTTGGCACCCTGATTCATACTGAAAAGATCAAGGTTTAGTTCTTTCTCTTTTTTTAGCTATTTTAATATGATCCTATCTAATTGAGAAGACAACTGCACTTTTTTTCCCCTTGGGTTTCTTGACGCACACTAAGCCCTTCGGGATTCCCTCCTGCTGATGGAGGTGAAAATGGTGAGAGCCTGGGGCACTCGCCGGAGGAGTGCTCCTTTTATAAGCCAAACAAAGCTGGTCAGCACTCCTCCAGCTGCATCACCTTATGTCAAAAGATGTTGATTTAACAGAATTGTAAAGTTTTGAAGAACTCCACTAACTTTGCTGAGAATATTTGTAGTGAAAATGTTATGGTCTAGTGCTGGGGGTTTGGTAGTACAGTTTGTACTTCTACAGAAGCATCATGTAATTAAAATCACAAAACAGATGTTTATAATAAAATGGAAAAGTTGAAGCAGAAAAATAAAGAAAATAGGAGCTCTGCATTTGGCTGAATGGTATTTTACAGCAGCTCAATGAAACTGAATTTTAACTTTTCATGTCAATTTGCTTTTAAGTTAAATTTGGAAGCCACCGCCTAGCCCACAAATAGAAAATTAAACTTATCTGTCAACTCCAATTCACATTCATCCATGCATCATCTTTGTCATCCATAATTTATTTGATTGGGATAGTAAGGGCAGAGGAAGACCCCACTTTTGGGGTCTTCCTCTGCCCTTCCCCCAAACTTCAGCACTGACAGATAATTCTTTTGGTTTGAGAAAGCTGCCATTCCTGCAAAGGGACTTGGCAGAGACTCCCAGCTCTTTGAGCCTGCCTCATGGCTTCTTCATATAGTCCAAGTCCTCTGGCTTGCAGCCAACCCTATTGCAGATCCTATGAAAAGCTCACTGACAAAGAGCTTGAGGATCACAATGAATTATTATTGACTGACCACAGGAATGGCACCTGAAGGCAGGAGGCCAACAATGCAGTCTAGTTTAGGGCAGAGAAGACCTTCCTGGCTGTCTTACATGTGCACCAGGAAGTCATTTGTTTATACATTATTATTATTATTTATGATAAATGGAGTGTGATGTAAACCCAAGGATGGAAGAAGCTGTGCAGCTGGAAAAAGTTGCTCCTCAGATGGCTGCTCTGGGGAGACTGGAATGTTTTTGCAGAGCTAATTACCTCATAAATTGGTTTTATTCTCCTGGCTGAGGCTAAAGTCGTCTTTTAAAGTTAATAAAAAGAACTCAATTTGCTGATTGTTCTGGACTGGTACTAGCAAAGAGAGCTGCTCAGGGATACTGGAGAGGCCCAGACAATTCCTCAAAGCCGTTGCAGCTTGGATGCTAAGTGGTGACAAGCAAGGTGTTCCCTGACTGCTATTTAATCTGCTTTCCAGTGATGCCATCATGCTGAGTGCCTTGGGTATCCCCATAAACATCTGAGGGGGTGAGATTACAACTGACAGATGCCTGTAGCAGACCCCTGGGCTTGGGGATTGGAAGAACAGAGCACACATTTATGCCAAAAGAGCACGTTATCAGCAGGTGTGATATGAGCTACTCTGTCACGACAGCACTCATAATCCAGCCCAGCCCCACGCAGCCTGGTATCATGGCCTCCTTGTACCCACCCATTGCACAACATTTCAGGGCATTCCTCCACAGATCAAGGCCCGAGCAGCTCTGTAAAGGTTTGTCAAACAGGGCCTGTGTGGTTACATGTAACACTGATGCCGATGAGCACACCCCCATGTGCAAGCAGGTATTACATCCTGTCCCACCAGCCCCAGGCCCCACCCACTGCCAGAGCCTGGGACCAAGTAGGAGAGCAGCAACATCCAATTTTCTTCCCTGATCAGGTAAAGTACAAGCTATCCCCCAGTTGCTGATCCTTACTCCAATATTCTTCAAAGCAAAGTGCGAGCTGCTCCCAGCATGATCTTCCTGCCTTTCCAGCCGGAAAAGAATAAAGTCCTTACTCAACACATACCTGAATGAAACTCCCAGTGAGGTGGCACAGTCCAGATTTAATAATCTCTGAATGATGTCTTGACTTTCAGTATTTCTTCTCTTCTGGTGAAAATAACTTGTCTTCATTGCAGAAGAAAAGTGTGGAAACCTTCTGTCACATTGGTGCTCTGAGCCACAGCATCAACTGGTTTATGGTGAGGTCTTTTGAGGAGACACTAGGTCAACCACTGTCAGGGATTCAGGATGACTTCACCCCAGTGTCAGTGTAGCAAGTCAGTGTAGCAGTGTCAGGATAGCAAGGAACAGTGGTTTATTGTTAAGTTAACCTTAAGCTAATCTTCAGTAGGTAAACTGGTACATTAACAACAGGTTAGACTGGTTTGGGGGTGGGACAGAACTTTCAACAGACTCCCAGCACTACAAACTCAGTGCCTTTACCCAGGGACACCACGCACAGTCATTTGTATGACACCAAAGTTGCCAGTGACCTGTTAGCAGAATATCCATGGGGCTAGAAAGACTTGAAGGCAAGGCAAAGGCAAGAGCAGCAAACCCACTGTGTCCTCTTGCTGGAGCAATGGCTGGATGCTCCCTGCAACTACTGCAGGACCCTTCCACCAGCTGCAGCCACCATGCAAGGTGTCAAACCTACAGCTTCCTACATGGACACACATTTCTCTAGAGTGAAGCAGGGACTGGATCTGGGAAGGAAACCTTAGCAGATATGCAAGGAGACTGCTTAAAATTTGTGTCCCCGAGCCCCCCCTCCCTGGGCACTGAAAGGATCAAGTCCTCTCCCAGTGCTGAATGTAGGGAATTCAGCTCTGATACTAAGCTTAATTAAACAGAAATATGAAGTAAGAAAGAAAGGCTAATTAGATAGAAATGCAGAGTTACAGGATGTGAATGCTGATTAACCTAATAATAGACAATAATGCTGTTAAGGGGAGTTAAATGGTTTGTTTAATGGATGAAATGATCTATAGTATATAATATATAAAAGTACTTAACAGTAAACATTTAATTACCAACTTCAGTTGCATTTTTCTTCACTGTGCGGAAGAAGAGTGTTTCATAAAAGAGTTTCTGTATGGGGGGTAATTTACACTCCTGAAAAAACATCTGTATCATATGGGAAAGAGCAATGACTGCTTCGCAGAACAGCAGAGGCTGAGTCACAGTGAGCAATGCCAGAAGCTGCCAGATAGGGGATGGAAAAGCAAGATAAAATACCTGTTCTCCTGATCTGACACATCACTACATCTGTGGGGCAGGATGTACACCTTTCCCTGAGGCGCCTGCCCAGGGGAAAGAGGGCTTGCGAGGTAGAAGATGAACTCAAGACATTACAAGACAGCTCCAGGAGAAACTTGCTGAGGGTTTAGGAAGGTAGCTGCTTCTTGCAGCTTTGGCTACAGGGATCCTTCAAGTGATCAGTGAGAGCAAAGCCACAGCCCAGCTGCTGAAACACCCTGCCTGTGCCCAGCATGGATGGTCTCAGCATGAGCTTTCCTCACACTTCCTTATAGGCACCAGAAGTCAGTTCTCTGAAAGGTGCTCACTGGATATTGGAGATGTTTCGTACTGAGGTAAGGCACTCACAGTGCCTCGTGAGGCTGGACCACTGCACACGTAACCACAGCATCGCCTTCAACAGCAAGTACAGCACATTCTGCCAACAGCTCTCTGATCTCTCCTGGCAGACACTGATAGAGAAGCACAGTGGCAATCCTGACCATCTGACAGGGAAAGTTGCTCCATGAGGCTCTCACATGTCTCCAAATCGAACGTAGGAGAAATTACAGCCTGTGACACAGGGTTTTCCAAAACGTTTGACTTCTGCCATAAGAGCCAACATTGTGGCAGCCACAGAAGGTTCCCTGAAGGGGAACATGATCCCAGCCCATGATGCAGGACAAGGTTTGCATCGCTCCCCTTACTGGCACAGCAGCAGCCTCAGTCCCATCACATTCATTTCACGCCTCGGGCTGTGTCATGCTGACCAAACGACAAGAGAATGTGCAATTTAATTTTAATGCCTTGCACTCCTGCTAGAGTTCTTCTTTTCCCTGCCTCACTGCAAAGCAGCTGGAATGGAGGCAATGATCTGCACTCCATGGAGCTCAACCTCTTGCCTGGCAGGAACACCTGTGATCAGATCAATTCATCCCAATTTCAAAAAACAAGCCTTGCTTGCTCCTTGTTACCGCATGGCTCTGCCACCCACCCTGTGCCTGATGCAGCCTTGGTAGTACCTGAATTTCACATGAATTCACAAGAAAATGCTGAGACAAGCAGGGTTTATGTGAGGAAGTGACTCAGGCTCAGTAAGAGGGAGGACTCCCAAATACAGGCAGGCCACTGCTTGGAAAATAAAAAAAGCTGACCTTAGATTCAGCCCGTCACAGGGTTAGATACCTGGCTCTGATACCCAGCCAGCCCCCTTATAGATCTGCCCTCTCAAATTCTAAATAAACAACCTCACCAAATACCTATCAGCAGTGCATCAAAACAGCATGCAAAATGTGCATTATCACTCCTGGCAGAGGGCTGCACCTCACACCCAGCTCGCTACCTCCCAGCCTGGATGCCATCTCCATTTACTGCACTGCAGGGCCACAGAGAGCAGGCTGGCCATTAACTGCATATGATGAGCTAATTAATCATGAGGACTTGCTGATTTCCTGTTCCTGCATCATTATTAATGGCTCTGTGGATTGGACCTTGTGGCAGAGGCTGCTCCAGCTGCTGAAGCAGCAATCCTGCCCTGCAAAGGGCACCGGCTTCTCCCAACCAGCAAACAGGAGGAATTGCCAAGAGCTGTCCCTAACTCCCATCCTCCCTCCCTTGGGGTTGCAGGGTGACTCCCAGCTCTGTTCTGGGGCTCAAACTCCCATGCCATGGGGTCTTCCCGAGTGGCATTGGGTGTCACTGAAGGACAGCCCCAGTACTTCTCCCCCTTCACGTGGTCACGCTGTGGAACAACTGGCACCAGTCAATGCCAATCCCCTGCAACATGTAACACGTGGGCCTCCACCTCGTCCACTTGCAGGCAACCCTGCCTCACCTGGCACTGCACGTGTCTCCTCCAGCTACAGAAGTTCCTTCTCCCTCTGTGCCCCCAGCACAGAGCCCAGCTCTCCCCACAGCTCTTAGGGCTGTGAACCCATTCCTTTCCCCAAATGCACTGCCAGGACTCACGTAGCAACAGCCTGCACACGGCCACCGAGCCTAAGTGCTGCTTGTTGGGAGCAAGAAGACCTCACTGGGAATGAATTATGCAGATGAGCAGAGGCAGCTGACAATGAATTATGCACACTGCTCCCCTTCAGTCACTTTCTGACCTCCTGTTTTCTTTCTATTTCTGGGTGATGGAATGAAACTGCATGAGGAAGGGCAAACAGAAGGCATGCACAGAGCCCCCGTACCTCAGGGTTTTGCTCTTGACCTGCAAACTCCCAGCCCTGGCAGAGCCATCCTGGCTCAACCAGCCAGAAGTCATCATGCCAAGCGGAAGCAGAGCAGCTACAGCAATAGTTTCAGTGGCACAGCTTTCCTCTTCCCCTCCCTCCACCACAGGATTTGATTCAGGTCCATCAGAGTACAACAGAGGTGAGAGGCTAAAAGGCTCTAAACCCTCTGGGCAGCCTGGAAATGAAGGAACCATGCAAGCAGCGTCTGGCCAGCTCCTCAGGCTGGCTCTGAGGCTTACACACCCGCATGCTGAAGCGGAGGAGTCTGGCAGTCCATTTATCAAAGCACTAATTGGCACCGATTTACATCAGATTATATCCCAACCTTTAGCCAGCACTTGCCATGTACAGGCCGTGTCCCACATGTAGCTGCATCGAGCCTGTCTGCAATGAGACATCCGAGGGAGCAGCCCCAAAATAGTCAGCTGCAAACCTCCAATTCCCTCCCTCTGGCATCCCAAAACCTCTGGTAAAGGGCAGAACCCACCTCCCCATCCCCTTTCCACAGGTAAGGAAACTGCCCCATTAAAGAGCAGATCCCAACACCAGGCCAGAAATTAAGCGCTGGCCCAGGTGTGCCAACAGGGAGATGTGCAAGATGTTCATCCAGACAGGGCAGGGCACCAGTTTGGTGTGATTCCCCCACCAGCAAACCTGCTGTAGAGGATGGAAGATAACATTACCTTGAGGTTAATAGCTGTTACAAAGTAAAGGTCTCAATTTTTCCATACACTGCACTCATCTGGTGCCAGGTCCTCACTACAGACCAGAGCAGAGAGGGCTGCTAGATTCTTCTGTTGAACTCATTCAGGGAAGCTCCAGCATGGCCTTCTCCATCCCATGTTGTTGTATAAACACCCAGCATTAATGGTGCCTTGGCAAACCAAGTCTTTGAAGCTACTCACCTCTTTGAGGAGAAAGCCCTGAACCGTTTCAGCCTCTTAATATAAAGAGAGGAAATCAGAAAGAAAGAAAAACTGACACAGGACTTAGGATGACACAAATTATATTTCTGAACATTGCCAAGAAACAAAATGGGACAAATCCATCTAGTACTTGTCACTAGAATTGGGCATCACAGCTCTGAATACAATGGGAATTGTTCAGCTTTGTTTTAACAAAACAAAAATTAAAATAATTAAAAAAACCCACTCAAACCCTAAACATTTCTCAGGTCATTGTGGTTAAACTCAGAGACTGAATTAACAGAAGGAAAACAGATTGCCAATACATTGCCAAAGTCATTGCCATTTGATTCAGTTAAAGAGAAGCAATAAACCCAGGATGGCATCTGGTGAGTTTTAAGTAGGGACTCTCAATGGGAAATGGAGACTAGGGTCAGGATTAGCAGAATACACTGTATAAACAGGTGAAGGGATTACAGCCATAAGACACATCCATGTACAATCTCACACAGACCAGTCTCCACAGCTGTAGCTTCTCCATTAAGTTTCACACACAAGTTTTCTGAACTGCCCATCTCAGCCCCACGAGCCAACCGCAGACCTCAGGAGGCTTCGCAAGGGCTGGTGGCACAGCCCAGCTCTGGGTGCCACACAGGACCGCTTTCCATCAGGAGTCAGGTACTTGGACATGTCTAAACCAGAGCATGCAAACAGAGAGGTGCCTTCACCAGGGCAGGCTACGATGGTACCTGTGTAACAAGGAATAGCTTCTTCCCTTTGGCAGCCAGGGGAAAAGTTGTTGCTTGTTTTCCTGATATCAATATTATTAGGATGCACTATGCACCCAGTAGGATTTGCAGATGAATGTGAGTTAGTGCATCCTCTAGGTTTGCATTTGAGGCTGGTGGGAAGCGCCCTATGGTACCATCATTCTTGAAGAGCACAGGAGACGTTGGGAAGCAGAAGGAACTGAAGAGCACAGCCAGGTGCTAAGAGACACATAAGCTACTGCAATCAGAGGCATATATGCCTTGTCTGTGGAGAGCAGAAGCCCTTCCTAGAAAGGGCTGAGAGAGACACCTCTGCATCCTCCAGCAAAGGACATTCACTGTTTTGGGGTCTGGACTGCACAGCAAAACATCTCCAACTGTGGCAGAGAGCACTCAATCTGTCTGGCACACAGCACAGTGAACTCTGTGTCCTTTGCAGGGGAGACACACCTGCTATCATACTGACCATGCACATCATGACCACTCACATTTTGTTTTCATCTCTTCTTAAAGAGGTTATGGAGCTCCCTGGAACTGAGGTGAGGCAGTCAGGACATCAACCCAAAACCAGTAATGTACCATCCCTCCATCCTCCCCAAGCAGCTCCTCAGCCATGGGCCTTTTTGGCATTATTGCAAAACTTCACTGATCTTTCACCAATATCCTGATTTCAGGCAGAATATGGAGCCCTTACAACTGCTCCAAGCAATAAGAGACCTCTTTTGGCTTGGGGGACGTTTGCCTTGGCCATGGTCTTTGAACAGTGGGACCAGAAAGGGTTCTGCAACTATGAACAAGGCTTCAAGGACTGTGGCAAACAGATCATAGAGTGGGACTGGCTTTGAGCACCTGGAATGAAGCCTGCACAATTCATTTTACTGCATTGCCTACACAGCCAAGAAAAGGAAATGTGGTAAAAGCAGACAGTTGGGGAATGCCTGTGGAAAGTAGCAGAGTATGTAGGAGTCCCATTTGGAACAATGCATTCATCTTTATCCTGAGTCCTTTTCCTAATTCTGTCTAATAAAGATATATTACTGTCACTGTTAAGATAGAAAAAGGGTCAAAAAGTAATGTCTTTATTCTTTGTTATCATTTGGGCAAATGACAATTCCCACTGCACAATGGGAATAAGCTCAAATCGGAGCCTAGTCATCAGTCTGTGAGCAGAGACTGACAGAGCAAGAACATCTAAGCCAGGTTACAAAACCAGTCAATGGCATGGGATGAGAGAGGCTTTTATTGTTCACCCAGTAAAACAATTGAGTGCAAGATAGGAAAAACTGCAGCTTTGGTGGGCCAGATACCAGGTAATCCCTGAAATGTGTCCAGTGTGCTTGTCAGGGGAGCAAAACTGAGCAAGAGGCTTCTTTGGGTTCTCCTCAGTGGATGATGTATTCACCAAAAAAACCCACAGTTTAAGGTTAACCGAAACCAGTTGTCAGATTAAGAAAAAAAGAGACAAAAAGATTATTAACATTAAAACATATTTTCTTTCAGAATTTTCAAAACAGGTTTCGCATTTTTGTTTCAAATTAACTTGTCACAGCCCAAATCATACTGTTATTAAAAAAGTGAAAAAGCAACCCCAAAAATTAAATATTTTGTTCTGGATTGAAAATATTTTTAATGGTATTTTTTATGTTTCGAATTTTTCCCTTTTTCATTTCACTGAGAAAACAAGACAAACAAAAAAGGAAAAAACCTGTGTCAGGCTACCCTTACAAATTCAGGTCACCCTTACAACTTTTTTCCCCAGATTTTTCAGTTTAGCCCGCAAACTGAAAAACCCCTGTGGGCACAGCCTACTCGGGAGCTTACTGTCCCCTTTTCTATTTGAATCAACCCTACGCCAAAAAAAGAAAAGCAAAAAAAAAAAGGGAAGCTCATTTCACCCGTTAATACCAACCAGAATCAAGTGTTTTAGAAAACATAAAAATACTGAGAATGGGAGGAGTTGTGGCTGTTTACTATGGGCTGAACATGACAACACAGGAGAGAACTCCTGGTTTCAAAAAACACTGCCATCTACAAGCTTCTTGCTGTGCCACCCTACCCTCATATAAGGCAATTCAGAAACTATGGGTCTGATCCTGCATTCAACTGAGATGTGCTGGCACCACTTATCTGCGGGCAACGCAAGGTGCAGGTGACCCATCCTACCTGCTCTAAGCGAGGGGGTCTGGGGATTGGGGGGAAAGCAAACGGAGAGAGATGCAACATTCTCCCCACTGGCACTATCTGAGCATCAGTCGCATGACCTGAAAACAACATCCCTTTTTTTTTTTTTGCAGAGTGTTACCACTTCCACAGAGAAAATACAGTACTGGATAGTCGCTTCGCCAGCTCAATGAAATGAAAAGGCCTTACAAAGATCTTTGTTGGGACAGTCATCTGGTTCAAACACGGCAGAAGATGAAAAAGACAAGAAGAGTGAAAACCCTCACAATAAATTAAAGATCAGCACAGCTTTCTAAAGGCTCTAGAACAATTACTTGCAAGACAAAAGGAAAAAAAAAACCTCACAGCTCTGGTACTTAGAATCTTGTCATTTAAAAAAAAACCCAAAAAAACAACAAACCCCAACCAAACAATAATCCACAGGTTTTGCATAAAAATAAACATTTTTAAGCTGACAGCAATATGTTAATTGGATCAACCCGCTTTTTAATATATTTCTATGTATATTTGTTTGGTTTTTTTCTACTAATATACTTTAAAGGAGTAATGGGAGTCACATATGCATAAAAATAGATATTTTGGAAAAGAAGAGTAATAATAAAGACAACCCTGGTGAAAAAGATGAAAACAAATTCCAACAGGGCAGTATTCTAAAGCAACAGCTCACCATACCATAACTTGCGGAGGCCAGTCCTTCCATACGGTGAGCAATTACTCCTAAATACTATCGGGTTTTGTAACAGTGATGTAAGATACAAATTCCTGCACTTTTATTTAAAAAAAAAAAGGGGGGGGAGGGCAGATTAGGGCATTTAGGACTATTTTTTAATAGTTACATTGCTGTAAATAACCAGCACAGATCATCTCCCAAGCTGAAAGCAGGAGGAACTCAAATTCTTGCATTTATCAGGTTGTGGTTAAAATCTGATCCTTCACTCTGACCTAAATTACAAAAAAAGAAAATCAAAACCCAACAAACACAAAACAAGAAGCCCTACAATATTCTCTCAGTTGCCCTACAAATAAACAGAATGGATCAGAAAAGGTGGGATTTTCAGTAGTGTATGTCAGCATTCTGTGCATCTTCCGACAAAAGCCTGCTCCTAACAGTTAGGAAGATTATTCCAGAGAGTGATCCTGTCCCTGTACAGCAGGAGGTAACCTCACTGTTAAAAATCCCTTCAAGGCAAAAAGATCAAGGAGGGGGTGTGTGGGGGGAGCCATAAAAAATTATAATAGCCTGACCTGCTTGCCAGCTGCATCAGTATTCAAGTAAAGTTTAAAGTACCTTTGTGGGACTTTCGGAGTCTTGGAGGGTCAGACCGGCTTATTTTAACAAGTGTAATACGCACTTTGAAACAGCCTTGTCATCTGCTTGTTTAAATCAAAACAAAACTCAAAACCAAACAGGAGCAAAGGAAAGGTACAGGAAAGGTCTCAGCATCAGTATTAGACTGCAGAGTGTCATCTTGACACTGACACTTGATGTTCTCGCCTTCCTTTCTAACGCATTAAAATATCATGAAGTCATGCAGCCATTTTAAATGAGTATTTCAAGAGTCCAGTTGTCATAGATATTAATTTCATCACCAGCACAGCACTGGAGAAAGCTCATCTAATAGTACTTCACTTACAGAACTCTTCAAAGGAAAATAAGAAATGCAGTTCCACAAATAACAATGCCAATTAAAAACACAGAATGCAAACTGTTTTTTCCTCAGTGCTTTTTCCTTAAAACATTCTTTAAGAAAATTGTTCTTCCTTTAGCTCTCAAATTGGACTGCTTATAAAAACTGCTTCTATCTAATCTCCTATTTAATCTCCTATCTACATGAATCTAAGCTTTTCTGGAACCACCTACAGGGGGTTAGGGGCAGAAGATCCCCCGTTAAATTTCAGAGCCAACTAAACAAACAGCATCCATTTGTTTTGTCTGGTTTTCCCTTTTCAATTTATCCATTTCCCTTCACATTTCAAAGGTCAAAACTACTACAAGAATTTAGGTGTCTGCATTTGAAAGAACTCTGGACTGAGCACAGCTTCGAACATTTCATCTGCATGCCCTTTCCATATTGTGTCTTCTATCTTTACATGAACAAAATCACAGTTTGTGTAACGTTGTTTTAAAGGAAGAAAATAAAATACACACACACGCACACACACTGTATTGGTGAACACTATACACTAAATTTTGTTTTCAACAGCATAACAGAAATTTTGGCCTACTGTAGGTTGAACATGTAGGGAAGGTTGAATTTTTACCATTGCCATGCAAGCCACCTTCAAGACAAAATAGATGAACCCACCCAAGAGCAAATGCAGCCTCTACTCTCCATCTGTTGGACAAATACTGCCTCACTAGGGATCAGACTGACATCCCACCAATTCAGTCAACACAGTATTTAGAGAACCACACTGAGCTGCTTCTGCATC
Source organism: Heliornis fulica (assembly GCA_013399135.1). Taxonomy (NCBI): domain Eukaryota; kingdom Metazoa; phylum Chordata; class Aves; order Gruiformes; family Heliornithidae; genus Heliornis; species Heliornis fulica. Next base: position 429,826 of record VXBZ01004964.1, on the reverse strand, counting down.
AGTCCTCTGAATCCAAATGCTGTTAAAACCAAAGGGGGAAGAGGGTATTTGACTCGCCTTATTGTTATTAATATGTATATATTTGATAACACTTTGAACTTCAATTTATTTCTGAAACCTTGCCCTTTGAGAACGCGCCCGTTTAAGGTGACTTTTTTTCAGGCTTCTGTCCTTTAAAATTCTCTCTTCTCTTCATTTTGCTGTTCTTTTCAAATTATCTATCAGGAAACTTGCTTTCTTCCAGCAGAAATGTGGCTGGTGGGCTTAGGCTTTCACTGCACCCGCTCTGTGAAATTCTCAGGGAAAACGCCTCGGCATTGGTCAAGTTCCTTACGCTGAATCCAGTCAGACTCCTTCACGCCCATCAGCCATCCTTCATCCTGGAGAAGAAGACAGAGATCAGATGCTGAGGGATAGATGTGAGCAGGGATTTTTCTTACTGAGTGCAGGCAAAGAGGTGCCAAGGCATTATCAAAGCCATGCTCGTAGTTGGCTTGGGGACAATCCAGGAAGAGGATGGGGCAGAAAAAGGAAAAAAAAAAAAGCTTTCATTCCCTTTTAAACACGGAGAAGGCTCCATCCCACCAAATATCAATAACCAAACCCCTATTTGAGCCAAAGCATTTAGAGACAGTGAAACTCTAAACAACTGACAAGTGTAACAGAAACATGTCATAATTCACACCCATGGGAGCAGGAGAAATTCTGCCAAAGAAAGTCTCTAGACCCACAGGATGGGAACTACTTACCCCATTTTACTACGTACCCCATTTTTCACTAACCTAAAAATGAGGGGTCTAGAATTCTCCATAGTCAGAAAAGAGACAGGCAACTTTACAGTGTAATTTACCCATTCATTTTTGGACACAGGTCTTTGGAAAGGATGAATCATTCCTTGGAGAAGCTCATCCCCTTGCCTGGTCACAGGACATGGGTGATTAGCATTTAAGACCTGACACAGGCAAAACAAGTCTTGCTTGAAATCTGGTCTATATATGAGAACTGAGGACCTCAACCCATCTTCCCAAAACCCAGTGAGCTGCTGGGCCTGAAGCAAGATGTGGCTGACAAAAGTCCCCCAATATTATATAAAACTCAAGGTCTCTCACAAAGTTCCTCTCCATCCACCAAATCTACAGATATATAGACAGGGATCTAAAGGCAGTCCTGCCTGGTAGAACTTGCCCAGGAGTACCAGACATTCTACCCTCTCCCTGCTCTCTGCAGGGTGTCCAGCACCAAAATTTCTGCTCCATCTGAAGTACATGAGGTGAACAAGGTATTCAAGTTGGAAAAGCTGCACTTCTTGCTGTTCAGACATGCAGCTACTCTATTTGCTGCATGCCTTGGAGTTGCCACCATGGAAGCACCCCTCCAACATGCACATGTGCCCATTCATTCACACATTTGCAGTTGGACAGCCTATGGGTTAAGATTGCAGCACGAGACAATAGAACTGCACAGGAGACCACCACTTCCAAACCCAACAGCTTGCTCTTTATCCACTGGACGAGCAAGCATCCAGCTTGCACAGAGATATACCACCACATCCAGCCACATAACGTGCCAGGGAAGAAACACTCAGGCAAACAGATGGTCTAAGCTGTGGAGAAATCTGGCACACGTGTGTACAGCTCACAATGGTTCACCTCTTTTCCTTCCCTGGTGCTGGCAGGAGTCACCTGGGTATTTATCCAAGGCCAGGCACTGCCTCCCTTGAAACCTGTTCCTCGAAATCACACCTGCAGAGTGCAGGGGTGATACAGCCCCTGCCAGGGGTGATCCACAGGGCACATACTGCTTTCTGCTGATATTTTGCAGCTTCTTCCCTCTTGTCCTGTTTTCTGAACACTTCCTGTGGCAGCATCTCAGACCACCCTCCACACCTGCGTCACCTACTCCTCACAGGCTGTACTGGAGCCCCACAGGTCCTCAGCCCTCACTGCTGCCTTAAGATTTGAGCATTCAGGAGATGTCATGGGAATGGCATGAGACGGGAGCCCATCTGCAGCAGCCAGCTGCAGGGGCTGAGGAAGGACCGACATGCCATAAATCAGGAAGACAAATGACTAGGTGGAAGATGCTGGGCCCAAATGTCTGGTAGGCAGCTTCCAGCTCACAGCACGGCAAGCACAAAGCTCATCCATTCGCACATAGCGTCTGTGCCATACAGCATGCACCACTCCCACTGCATCCTGCTATAAAGGGTCTCCTCAGCTGTAGGGATTAGACATGAGGAACCAGACTGACCCTCACCAACTCTGAAGTCCATCACTTTAAGTGCCAACTTAGAAGCATTGTTGCACTCATCTATGAATAGAGGCAAATCCAGACCTAGATGTACCCACAAACTGACACCTAAGCTGCAAGATGGGGACAGGGATCGCAGTCTGTCATCCTAAGATTCCTCCACTCACGTGCACAGTTCATGCACATGTTAACAGCCAACATCTTCTGGATGGGTATGGTCTAGGTTAGGGAAATGAGCTGTAGCACAGGATACACTGTAGAAGGGTTAGGGGACTTCAGGGCAGCTACAGCATCATGTTAGCAACACTCAGAGCTCACCCTCTGCAGCTTGGAGAGTCTTGAGTTCATGGCTGTTGCACCCACATCCAGCTAGAGTGCAAACACAGGGGGTTGAAAAACTCTGCTCCGCAAATGCCATCTCCTATCACCGAAACTAGGGGAGCTGCCACTCATTTCCCATCCAAAAAGCTTTATGAGAACGAACTGTTCACAAGTACTTGTGCAGGGCAGTCCCACTCAAGTCTTGCCTCCAGAAGGAATCACTGCCTCTTTCCCACACAACCCCTCGCCAGAGCACTGAGCTCTGTGGGAACTGCTGGCACATTTAGCTCCCATTTCACAGGCAGTGGTAAGATCTGCCTCTGTAATTCACAAATCCAACAGCTAAGCCACAAAGATGATTCACATCTTCTGTGGCCAGTGAACTGCATCACCTTTCCTCTACCTCTTGTGGAAATCAGATATTGTCTCCTCTTGGTCAAACCCAAAGAGCTGATGACTACCAAATCAATTTGGAGGACCCCCTTCCTTTACTAAATAAAAACCTGGAAACATGAGCATGAATTTTATAAAATCACCACTTCCTTCAGCCAAAGTAGTAAAACTGCTGCACTGTCAGCTGGAAGCCCTCAAACACAGCTAGTGAGGAAGATTTACTTAAGGCTTCTACAAATAGCTCAGATTAAATAAAAACATCACCAATTAAATTCAGGTTGGAGATGGACTGTAAGATTGCTCTCTGGGGCTGAGCAACCTGTTCCAGCCTTTGGTTCTGCTGCCACCTCCTGACCAAACACTGTCTTTGGGAAATAGGCATCACTACGCTGAAGTGCAAGACACCATCCACACTGCAAGCTGCTTTCTCAGAGATCCAGCACTTCTCAGACAGGGAGAAGACATCATATCCTGTGGGTCTCACCTGCCGATGCCACAGTCTACACTGCAGCGGTCACAGGGAATGTGCATCATGTTTAGGAGCAATGAGGAGGCAAAGCATGGGCTCTGTTGGGCTCCCTGGTTAAGGAAGCTATTGCATTGGCTCAAATGCCCTGACAGGGACAGGAAGCCATGGCTATTTCACATGCTTTATGCAGAATAATGTCTCCACTTTCCAACACAAGCAGAGTCCTCCTCTGTAGCAGGAAGCCAGCCTCAAAAGCTGAATGACAATCGGCTCTCCCACCAGCTCCCAGCCACAAATTGATGGCTCTGCACCCAGCCGGATGACTGTTAGTGGAGGAAGAAGCAGTTCTGGAAATGCCCTCAGTTCCTCCCAGCCCAGGCTCACATCAAGTCTTTCCCATTCACCTGCTCTTCAGGATTCTCAAATGGAATCACAAGCACCACATCCCCAGCCTTCAGCTGCAGCTCATCGCTGTCGGTGGCCGTGTAGTCATGCATGGCCTGGACCTATGGGGAGAGGAGAAGAAAGCTCTGTAACATATAGAATATCCTGAGTTGGAAGGGTCCCGTAAGGAACAAGTCTAACTCTGGCTTCACACAGGGCCAGACATGTGACAAGGCTTTCCACATTATTGATTCACTGGATGATTCGGGTTGGAAGGCATCTCTGGAAGGCCAACTGATCAAACCTGCTTCCTGAGGCAGGGAAAGCTTGAATTACTAATGCCACATCTATAGGAACAACCACTTCCCTTACTTTAGTGGCTACCTGCAGCTTGCCTTTACCACCAGGGCATCCTGGTGAGTCTCATTCAACTCATTCATCAGCACCTCCCCATCCTTCCTGAGAAGAACTGAATTCCCATGGTACGGGCCTAAAATCCTCACAGGGTAGAAAGCCTGTGTTACATCTGTGTTACAGGTTTTATACTTTGTACCACAGCTCTTCAGTTTGAGCACTATAGTCTATAATGCTGTCTGTAACCAGTCTAAATGTGATGAGTCTTCCGTTGTTCTTCATGGTTTAGTCATTCTTCTGCTTTTGGTAGATCTCCCAGAAAAAGAAAAAAAAAATATGCAGAAGCAAAGCATTCTTATGTGACCTACCCTCACACAGAATCACTCCTTCCTCTACACCTTCAAAACAAGCTGCATATGATCTCTGGCATATTCAGAATATCCCTGTAAATTTCCCTGATCATCCTGGCTCTCTAATTCGCCCAAGCACAAAGCCCTCAGTCTCTATTGGTGTTTCCAGCTCTTCTTCATTTGCCACTTGCATCAAAGTGGCAAATGAAGAAGAAGTTGTGCTTCAAACTTTCCAAGTTTGAAGCATAACTTATTACCTACTACCCCTAGTCTTTGACTGACACTACCACACCAGAGACAGAAAGAACTGCAGCAGACAGGAGGGGTTTTACTATACAATACAGCCAGATGTTTAAACAGCAATGCTCTTGTACAGCTCTCAAACATCTGGTACTGCATGCAGCTAGGATATGCCGCTGGGGAAGAAAGTGTATCTCTCCTTCAAGTTCCTTTCTAACTTTATGTGGTATGGTCATGCTGAGCAAAAGTAGTTAACTCACTACAGGTTAAAACAAAAACAAAACAAAAAACAACAACAACAACAAAAATAATAATCACCAGAAACTCAGTGCCCCACCACCATGCCCTCACCTTGAACAGAAATCCCGGGGGCATGTCAGCTCTTTCAGATGAAGCGCCCCCTTCCACAGTCCCATTGACAGTAGCAGGGAAAGTTTCCACCACAACAGCAGGCAGAGAGCTCTGACAGACAGCAGCAACCAGGGAAGGAAAAAGCACCAGTGAGAAAAGAGAATGCAAAGTTGCAGGTTTAAGTCCACCCCAGAGGATCCACATCCCAACCATACCCATGGCTTCAAAGGGTTTTCCTAGCACACCAGTCACTGACAAAAGCACCTCAAAGGACATCAGAGGCATCAGTGAAAAAGCAGGAGAGGGAACCACTGTCTCCCTTTGCCCAAGGTTTCAGAAATACGTAAGAGTTTTTCTGGGATTGTACTGGCAGTTCCTATTCACTGTGGTCATGGCACAGCTCTTGTAGAGAGCACAACTTGTTTGTGTCACATCTTTGGAACCAAGCAGCCATGAGATGGGGCCTACTCTAGTCCCCTAAAAAGAAGGCAGTGACAGGAAAAACAAAGAAACTGTGGATACTCAGGGGACACAAGTAGAGACCAGGAGACAAGGTAAATGGTGAGCAAGGAAGAATCCAAGAGACAGGGCAAGCCTAGCACAGCATGGCTGTGGGCTGGCTTCTCAACATGGGTGAAGGGACAGTTCTTTTTGTGGATCCTCTAGCAGAGGGTCTCCCTAACCATTACAAAGGTAAGTCTGCCCTCTGGATAACAGCACTGTAACTGCTGAGGTGGCAGGAATGTGGTTTTCCAAACAACCACACATCTCTCTCTTCCCAACCCAGCCTCCCACATCTGCTGTGTGACAAAGGGATGTGATGGAGAATGGGGACTACTGTCCCTTGAGGTGCTTACCGATCCTGAATCGGCGTCAGTTTTAGATGCTTCAGCTCCAGCTGCTGCTTCTGATCCAGCTGCTTCAGCTCCTGCATGGGCTGCGTCCGCAGGCTGCAATACAAAAGCCACCCAGGTGGAGTTAGGCTCAACGTAGTGAACAGAGAAGTGCAGCTGTCTGTCCCAGCACTCCACGCTGTTGCCTGCTGCCATCTTCTGGCAAACAGGTGAGGAACCTCAGGGTCTTACTGGGTTTGTGTCTCCCTCTGCTACCCAATGAAATCATAGTACAGGCTGCATTCCCTCCCCCAGACCCACAGCAGGTAATACTCTGGAGAAAAATCAAACACAACCCCAAAAAACCCGTGTGTCTCCTTCGTCTCGGCATCTAACCCACAGACCTACTTTACACATGCACAGTGTCTGTCGTTACATCTAGACTGCCTGCTCCCATGCCAAGGGACAAAGGGCTCTCAATAAGCTGCTTACAACCAAGGTTCAACAAACCTCTGCATGCTCCCAGAAACAGAAGAGCATGGTAATAACATCTCAGGTGTGGAACTCAGTCAGGAGCCAGCATTCACATGACATCAGCACTAACCTTCACCCACTTTGATCTTGGACAGGCTCAAGGAGCCATGGATTTGGATTCTGCTGTGAATTTCTATTAGTAAGAATTTGCTATGAATTACCTGCATGGCGTGTGCACACATTTATACTGGGGGAGAGGGGAAATTCTAATGCACAAAAGCTGCTGCCACCAGGGAGAAATACTCAGCATCACCTACAAATCACTGCCTGGGAAGGACTGTTCAGGGAAGCCTGGGGACAGAGGGTTCTGTACACAACAAAAGACAAACCAAACATCTCTGACACTTTCAGTTTTTGGAACTTAAGGCTTCCACAGCTTTTGTTATCCTTTGCCTAAAAGGCAGGCTAACTGTGTATTAACAGAAAAATAAATATATTCATTTTCCCCTCCTAGAAACTGCAGCAACATGGGAAGCAAGTGGATCTGGTAGCACCAATGCTGCCCGATCAGCCCCTTGGGAGAGTGGCCAGGCAGCATCTAGGAAGTCCCCTGACTTTCTTGTATGGTTTGCAGCCCATGTGCCTCCATAGCCAGTCTATACCCATTTGTTCTCTGTACCAGATAGCAGAGGTGCCTCTTCGGAGAACCTAACTAGATACCCACTTTATGCTCGTACAAAGAGATTGTTATACAGAGATTTCCCAGTTTTAATAGTTGTGAATAAACCAGTTCTAGCATGCCTATGTGCCTCACACATTCAGCAAATACATGTGTCCCTGAATACAACCTCGTTCAGAACAAGGCATTGTCCACATTCCTTCATGTTGCAATTCTCACAGTCCCATCTGTACAAAAGTCCATTGTAAAGCAGCAACCATAGTAACTCTTAACTCCACTCCCACCTGGCTACTAGCCACATACTGCCACAATGGTCTAAGCAGTTTTCTAATAATGAAGAAGTAAGTCCTCGATTTAGCAAAAAGCCAGATGATGCTTCATCAGTGGTGCTTTTAACACATTCTCCCCTCTTATTATGACCTCCTTCCTCACATCTCCTCATCACCATGGCCACAAGCCTTTACTGCCAGAGGATATTACACATAGCAGAGCTATTCCCATCCTGCAGAGTATCCCAGAGCAGCTTTCGTAGTGCTAAGGTAAATGTATGCACATGAAATTCTATAAAGGCTTCTCCTGTTTAATTAGATTCACTCCCAGATTGCTTTTTATTTATGTTCAGTAAAACTGGATCTGGGACAAATGCCAGCTCAACTCTGTCTGGCCAAGCATGGTTTTTATATGGACAAGTGAAAATGGGTTCCACAAGAGCTCCATTTTTAAAAGCAACTAATTTGAAAAAAAAAAAAAAAAAACAAACCAGTACTTAACCAGAGAAACTGAATCTGAATCAATCACCTGCATTTCAACAAAGGGCACTTTTATGTCAGCTACTGATTTTATGTACCTGTAGGCATCCCAAGGCCTATGAAAACATTTACAGTCATGAAAAGATACTATGTGGAGAGCAGGAAGAATTACTGCTGATGTGTATGATGCTGCTGTCTGAAAGCCTTGCTTATTCCAACAGCATTATCACACACACACCACATGCAAGTTTCCTAGTCTGCCAAACCAGGCAGGTTCTGCTGCATCCAAGTTTCTATGCAGCTGGTAACTTCATGGCATACAAGACTACGTAATCACGAGGCAAGTCTCTTATCAACAGCTAAGAACAACATCAGAGCAAAAACACTTCAGAAAACTTGAAGAGCAAGAGAGGATGGGTTCCATAGCTATACAGAACTCTGCTCTTTAACCATGTATGAAAGTGGGAACTGGCATGTGATAACATCTTGTCTAGTAGCATTCCCCAGCTATTTAAATGTCCTCTGGGTGAAATAAGTTTCCAGGATGGGAGAAACGGCTCAAAGCCCTTTTTACACCCCAAACTGTAAGCACAGCTCAAACAGGATAGAGTCATAGATCACCCTTGCCCACCTACTTGAAAGGCACAAGATCCTTCCTTGCAAAAACAGACTTTCTTACCAAGACAGACTGACAATGCACATACAGGGGAATGACAGATGTTAAATACTGATGGCTGACAAACACACAGGGGAAACTTCTTTCTTGACATGACCTAAGCTTATGTGAAGGACAGCACTGGCCACAGTGTGTCCTTAGACCAGGCTCTCAGCAAGGGCTAAGTCATGTCCTTCCAAGTACTGACCCTAGGTGGTGATCTGGTCCTTCAGAATGGAAAGGTTGGCAGGACTTAATCCCCCAGATTAAGGGCACATGCTTACATTAAACCATGGGATACAGCCAGCTCAAGTAGGAGCCTGAAGTGGCCAAAGCAAACATTTTCTGTGCTCGCTGCTGGCTCCTTGTGCAGAGGGGCTCAAAAGCAGCTGTGCTTGCAATATCTCCCAAGGGGTAATTTGCAGCAATCCTGACACCCTCCCAAATTTATATACCTACAGGGCATAAATGGGGGTCTGACTTTGGTTCAGATGCAGAGCATGTGTAGGGTTTTCCCTGTCAGCAAGCTCCAAAGCTGAGGAAGATGCCAGCTAAGTCTTGGACTTGCAATTTCAATGTAGACACAGGCTGAGCTACTTCATATCAGTGTTTCTGGTGACGATGGTCAATGAACAGCAAACACCACAGATATTCCTAAACATGTGTGGGGACACAATTGTACAGGCTGCAAGGATGATGGACAGCTGAGACATTTATGCATTGCACACAAGACAGACTGGATGTACAGAGCTTAGAAAATTACTGGGAGGTGGAAGAGGAGAATGATGACACTGCAAGGTTAAGTTTGAGGAGAACATGATAGCATCATGCCAAGGGAAAGATGAGTGAGTTAGCAGGGAAAGGCAATGGGGTTGTGTGCTGGTGGAGACATGAGTTTCAGAGTGCCAGACCTGACTTGCAAACATGTGGCTGTCTCTGGGGCTTCACAGAAGGTGCAAAAGTGGGTTGGGCAACACATGGAGTGACTCTGGCTTTGGGTATGCAGAAAGGGAAAGCAGTGAGACAGGTATACACACAGAGATGACACTGGCACATGCACAGCACATGATGAGAGATGAAAGCCATATGAAGTTCTTACCTCCCATAAATCCCAAGGTAAAGACTAAGCATGTCAAAGAGCAACAAAAATAAAACATGTTTATACGTGATTATTTCAGTGAGTACAAACATTACAGATGTTGATCAGACTGAAGCAGACATACACATTCAACACCAGTTACCTCTAAGTGTTTTAAAAATACTTTTTTAGTACCTGAATTTACACACCACCATCACCCCACCCTCCTCTGGCACATTCACATTTAAGGACCAAGGCATCAGAGTAAGGCTTTTTTCTACCTCTGGCATGAAGGGAAACAGCTATCAAGCCACAAATGATTATCAGTGACAGACCACATAGCTAGAAAAAAAACCTCATGAGTTTGTGGTCCACAAGAGCTAAGTATGCTCCCACATATCCCCACCCAACACAGTTAGATGCATTCAGAACAAGATTTCAACTGGTGCCCTCTAATCTGTAGTGAAACATCTTAACCTCTCTGACCACTTTGAAAACCAAGGGGGTTTTGCTAGGTTTTGTACTGTGGTTAGCATTAGAAAGCATTGTTGTCAGGCTTTCTTTTAACTACTGCAGCTAAACACATTAGAACACCAAATATGCTATTGCTGAGCAGCTTGTAAAATCCCAGTACACCAAATTAACACAGTTACAAAAATAATTATTAATAAATCAGTGTAAAAATAATTTAAAATAATTATTAAAAATAAACCCAGAAAATAACTGGGGGGTGGGGGGGGAGGCAAAACCCCCAACTTATCCTGAACATGCTGTTTGTTCTGTCTGGCAAGCAGACACAAAATGCCAATCTTCCCACTTGCCACTTTCTGGAATGGTAGTTTACCATATTAGTGTGTATCAAACTATGATAACAGCTATTATTCTACAGATAAAGTATTTCAATTTAGAAGAATCAAATTCCTAATGTTTGATCTCTCTAATAAGAGTGGTATTACCACTACCAAAGTCTGGGTCATACACACCTATTTGACATAATGATACAGTAGAAATACTGAAAAGATCCCAGATATGTTTATTATAAATTTTAGTTTGCAATCACAGGTAAAAAAAAAAAATAGCCATTTCGCACATATGAAATGGGAAGTCCTGGTGAGGACAACAGCCAAACTCAGGATGCACTTCGAAGCTTCCAGTCATTTAGACAAAATGAAACACAGCACACCTGCCTCTGACAGTGCCTCCTCTGACAGCCCAGAAGAGAACTGGACATCTTCCTTGATACTGCACCATTGCAGCACCATGCTCGGGAGGAAGCTACTGCTTAACTATCAGCAGAGGCTGTGTTAATCTGGGAAAAAAATTTAAAAATAAAAGGACTTCATATCACTTGAGTATCCACCTACAGTTTCATTCCCCTTAAGTAACTGCAGATTATCAGTGTCCGTTTATTAAAAATCCCTTTGAGAGCATTTATAGCAGAAGCACAGGCCTGAGGCTGAATGCCCATCCACAAAGTAACAATTTAAATCAATACAGCACACAGAAGAGTTGAACCAACTGTCAATCAGTAGATCATCAGAGTAAAGCACAAGCATCCCACAAACACCTAGTACCAGGCTGTGGTCAAGCTAATAGCCACTTGACTCTCACTGGATTTATGCCCCCAGTAGAGAAGACCAAGGTGCCCATCAGCAAGGTGCAGGTCTGGGAACCCAGCCTAACTTCACAGCTCAGGTCCACATTATCACTCATGTAGGTGGAGGTCACACCACACTTGCCAACAAGTCAGTTACGGAGAAGGAATGGCGATATGAACCAACCTGGGAGGCGGGTGTGGGGGTCTTCCCCACAGTGGCATCTGGTTTAATGGGATCAAAATCCAGATCCAACAGGCTGGCTCCCTCCTGGAAGGGCCCAGGGGCATCAAACTTGGCAGCAGTGAGGAAGAAAAGCAGTACGAGCATTAGACACACGTGTGCATGCGCTCAGTATTCGGAGGATGTATGATATCCAGGAGCTAAGGCGACAAGCGCAGAAGACATGGCGGCAGTGCAAACAGCTGATGTGACTCCTGGCTACCTGGTGACTAAAGTCATGGGCAGTTTGCATGGGTACCACTGTACACCTAACCTGAACTTTTTCCACAGGACTCATTCATCTTCCCACCTGGCCAAATAAGCCAACACGGTCTAAGTACCTGACCCGCTCTGGTCAAAAGGACCACTGCCACTGATGACTCAGGAGGGCTTCTCTTCTATTTGTATGTGTTCCCCACAGCTCACCCAGCTGCCTTTGTACTGAAGGCCCAGGACAGCCTCCCTCACCCGCATATAGAACAGCTGCCATCTATGCAACTGGCAAATGCCATCCAGGCAGAAAACTTTGAACCGCTGGAAGGCAAGTCTGAGACCTTAGAGCTAACTCCCAAAGCTCTTAATTCCCTCCTGCCTTCCAAGACAGGAGCACAGAACACGGCAGCTCACCCTAGCTAAGAGATTGGAATCACTCTATGATCAAAAAAATGCTGTTTTCAACTGTTTCCACTTCTGGACACACTCAAAAAATGCACACACGAATACACTACCAAAGCAGAAGTTTGACAGGATTGACTCTCTTTGACATTAGCAGAGTAACTCCTTTGCCTGATTAACACTCTAGCTAAAGACACTGATGGCATATTCGCTACCATTAATAAAATAGTCACTACAAAGGGCAACAATCATTGGTATTCAAAACTGAACTATTGCTTTTGATGTTAAGATTTAACCTAATCACTACAAGATACTTCTACTCAGCTTGAGGAAGATGCTCTTTCCAGGAAGTCCAGGAAAATTTGCCCCCATTTCCACTTACCTACCAGCTCACCGGCCCTACTGCTTCAGCTGCCTTTCCAACAACACACACAGTGTGGCAGATTAGTCGCAACAGTTATATTATAGCCCCACAAGGGGAAACCTCCTGGAAAGAGACACCATGTAAGAGAAAGTCTTCTGAACACAACCCACACCACCTTCATTTTCACCTCCTCTAGTTTCCTCTTACTCCAGTTCTATTACAGATTTTTCTCTCCTTCATGCACATCTCTTTCTGAGATCAACAGGGATGAGGACAAGGAACCAAGCTCTCCCATGTCCCTCTGACCAGAATCCAAAAGCTAGCTGTCATTCTAGTACACTCCTCCAGCACATCCAGGCCACCCATCAGAGAGGCTCCAACACCAATCTCTACCTTCCTTTGGTAATGAGGCATCAAAGACTTCAGCCATCTCACCTGTCATTCAAGACAGATGCAAGGGCTCGCCCCTTTGCCTGTACCCAGATCTCCCACAATACAGCTCACTGAAGTTAAGACATCTGTCAGGAATGGCCCTGGGCCAACACACCAAACACTAGTAGCCATTGGTGCTTCAGTGAAGATGATTCTAGCAACCAGACTCCTCCCAAAACTCCCATCCAACTCAAAGTCACAGCGGATCCCATCCTGGGTTGGAGCACTGATCAGGTGCATGAGTACATCTCACTAAAGGTTGGCATTCACATGGAAATACAGGATACAAACCATGGGGCAGACAGAGCTGTCCATGATGATACACGAGAAGGAAGCACAGAAAATGACAGTTGCTCAGCTGCCTGCGGTCCTCACCTTCCAACACCACTTCCTAATTGTCTCTCTATTCTGCAAATGTTACCCATGGCAATGCAAAATCTGACATGGACTTCCTTCCCTCCCACCCCATCTCTGCTTCTCAGCAGCTGGGTGGAAGGTTAGCAAACCAGAGGCAACGGAGCAGCATGATGCAAGGAAAAGTTAGAAAATGAGTTACAGATGAGCACCAACAGAGACATTACTTGTGCATTAACAAGCATTTAGGAAAAAAAATGTGAGCATATATATGCATGTGTATATATATATATATGTATAAAAATAAATAATAAAAGTAGATGCAGGTATCTCATGATACAGCCAGAAATCTGGTCAGGCTCCTATATAGATAAGAACTGCCATTCTCCATGATCCCCACCTGAGCATCCTCTCTGGCAGTGACATAAATTTAAAACAAAATTAAAGTGGGGAAAAAACAGAATTTGAAAATGTCTTTTCTATTTCAAGTCTTCAAAAGGTGCCACATAACAAAAAATAAATATTCTGATGGGAACTGCTGGCTGGTGAAAAGTGAAAGACTGTGTCAGCAGTCCTGCACTCACAGCTGGCAGAGTCCTACCCATCTAAATGCAGGCATTTATTCTCTGGAAAGAGAACTTCATGCAATTCCTGCTGGCCTTTCCTGTGCAGGTGTGAATTTTAAACTACAAAGCCCATGTGTGAAGGCACAGAAAGCACAAAACTGCCCTCTCCCAAAACTAGCTGAGATGCTAGAGTCAGCACTTGGGGATGTATGAGAACAGAAAACAAAAGCTTCATCCACACCCAGGATCAGTGGGTCTGTAGGGAGCATGCCACAGAAAACGAGGGGAGCCACAATCCACACGCACTGCTGCTGAACAAATGCAGCGATTATTTTCTGGCATCTTCACCAGTTGCTTTTTCCAGCTGCTTCTATGAATGAAACCTCTCAAAAGGGTAACGTGTTAGTCAAAACTGCCTTCTAGCTACCTTCCCATCTAAGCTAGCGTCCTATCTAACTCTGCCTTCTGAGAGTCAATGCTGAGCTTGATCTACTCCTTCACCTGACCAGATTTCATGGCTTGACACCTCCAAAGAGAAGAAAGGCCAAAAGTTCAGAGGCAAATATAAGGCAGGGCATAGCAGCTAACCTGCGAAGGGGTTGTCACACTTATCTCAGGGACAAAATTGTCATCAAACAGACTGATGATGTTCTCCTGCTTGATCTCCTTGGAAGGGGTGACTTTTGGAGGCGGAGGCACCGGAGGCCCTTTCCTCAACTGCATGCAAGTGAGCACACGGCCACAGCACAGACGGCGACACCCAAAAAAACCAGAGACAGGAACCAGGTTAGCCACAAAAACTGAAGGTTGGGGAAATCACAACCACAGGCACAGAGTAGGCTCCAGTCAACTCCATCTGAAGAGAGAGGGAGGGAGGGAAGGCGAAGGGCTGAACTGAAACAAAACTGAAACAAAAAAAAACAACCACACGCCTCCAGAGAAGGTTTGGCATCATTAGTTACACTTCAGCCGTGGGCAAGTTTCCCTCTGCAGAGGAGAAGCGTAACACAATTAATATGCATTGACAGGACATGCATACATAATTAAAGCATGTGCAACCTTCAAAAGAACCATTGGGAAGGGAGCAGATCAATTACTGAGAACATGATTCAAAAGACCAGACCAGCACTGTCTCCCTTTGCTGTACTTACCATACCTTGGGAATGAGAGGGCAAACTCAGTGTGTCCTGTTATGGACAGGTGACCATGAGGACAGACTCTGATCTGCCCAGTACTGATTCCTAGTGTACTGGTTATCAGTGTGCCATAAGAAAAGTCAGAAGGAGCTTTTGATGGCATCCTACCACTTCTCAGCTTTCGGCGAGAATAACTGAAATTCCTGAGAAGCCATGGCTGCTGTGGGCCCAGCTCTGCTCTCAGTTTCACCAATGAGCATTGACACTAATGAAGACATGTTTCCCAAATGGAGATCCTACAGGCATAACAAAGTCTGACTCCGTAACTCTACCTCATCACACTAAAACTCAGCCTGGCACTGCAACCACAACCCCATGGGAAGCGGTGGTAGACTTTCCCCTAGATCAACCCATCCACAACCTTTTCTCATTTGCCAAGGCTCGACCATTTCTAAATGAATCAAAACTTTGAGAAGCTGCTGCACATGGTTGCTTTGCTCCAACAAGCTCCAAGCACCATCACAATGCTCAGCAATGACAATGCATTTCCATTTTGGTTTAGAGCTACTTAATCTTATCGTACTGAGGATCCCAAGGCAGCAAGACTCAGGGACCCGAGAATAGGACCCCAGAAAATCAGTGTCAGACCTAGATCTGAAACACAGCAATCCCCAAATTCTACTCCTGTGTTTGCACTCCTTCAGGATGCAACTGATCTCTACAAAGCATTTATTCAGATTGTAAGGATACACCCAGTTTTCTACAGGATTAACCTACTTCAGGGTGTGAGTATTCAATCACACTTTTTCCACTGAATAGATAATTAAGGGAAATAATGACAGTAGCATATTCACCTCCAACTTTTCACTGTTCACATAAGGTGGTGTGTGTTTGTATTTCCTGAGAATAATCACCTCCCGAAAATCCCCTGCTTTCCAGCTGCAAGTAGGGACCATACATTTCAGAGAAAAGCTTTTCTCAGAACAGAGCCACCACCTGTGCAAAAATGGGAGGCTCTAAATACAGACTCTAAAGTCACAGAGATCCCAACTCTTCTGCTACCCAATTCTCTAAAGTAGTTGGTCTCCTTCTTTCCAAAGCTTAGTGTCTCAGAGACCACTTCTTCCACAGTGTCATCATCACCTCTAACAGTAGCCTGAAATCACATTTCAAAGACAGCAGGACTGAATACTGATGTTGGAATATCTGGAAACATATCTGGAATTTCATCAAGCACAAACAACTTAGAGTAAAACATCCTCCAAATTTTTCCTGCTGGCTTGGATCCCACATACCTTTAAGTATGTAAATTCAGCAAAGTTGCACTGATGTCTAAAGTGTCATTACAGTGTTTCAGTGGTGTAACTGAGAGCAAAAGTCTGACCTTTGAAATTTCATGGACACTTGAAGTCTTGTGTCATCATCAAAGCACTAACTGCAGAGAGCTGATATCAGTCACTTCTTCCAAAAAAAAAGAGAAATAAGCTGGTTTTGAGAATTAACAGACAATAAGAGAGCTTGTTTTTGTTTGGTTTTTTAGGGAACAGTTCAACATTTAGTTAGTATGTATTTGGTCTCTTCTGTTTTGCTGCCTTTGCTTACAGTATGCATTAGTGTTTCAGACAAGCAAAGGCCAGGAACTGGACACTTGCTTGTGGCTTTTTGCTCCATCTTCCTCAGAGGAGGATGCCCCAGGCCCCCTAGAACAAGTGACTTACCCAAAAGCAACAACACCTGTGAAGATTTCAGTATTAAAGTCAAGCACTGTTGAGGGAACACACAAGTGTGTTCCCGTTGGCTGGCAACACACTTAGCTTCTGGTCTTTATCCGTACAGCCCCCAGGCTTGGCTCTGCATATGAAACCCTTGTCCTTCCTCCACCAGGAGCCAGCTCTGTCTCTGAGCACCTAGCATGAATATTGAGCAGAGTTCTCGTTCTTCACTGTGGTGAGGCCTGGAAGGGTGAATTAAATATAGACGGGGAAAAAGCTGCCAGGTGGTGGCAGTATGAGCTGCAAATATCATTCCAGTCTGCCTGTGGCCCATCTGAGATTCCAGCCAGGACTGCACTGGAACATTCTGTTTGCTCAACAAGGGGTGCCTCCAGCCCCATTCCTGCGGGCAGGAAGGCAGTAAATGAAGGAGAAAACACTTGCAAGCTGGCAAAAACAAGTCTTATGTGTGTTATTTAAAGGACAGAGAATAAGCTAGATTCAGTGAGACACAGTCCACAGGCAGGGTAAGTGAAGTCTGCAGTGAACAGCTCAATAAATCTGTATGATTTCATGTTTCAAAATTTAATTAACTTTTTTTTTCAGAGATTGCCAAAAAACAAACAAAAAAAAAGAACAAGGAGGTAATTCTGGATGCACTAACCTCTCTCCCCTATACACATACCCTACTCCAAGGTCCTAGTCAGGGTTGTAGCAAAGCTGCTCCAGGCTGTGTAATGCTGAGAGCTGTTCAGAGACCTTGGAAAGTCCTGAAAAGACACTGCCAGGCATCCACACATCTTACAGGGCTGGAAAATACCCTTGTGCCACTGTACAAACATCCCCTTTTTGTCCCTAGATAATCCTGAAAATCAAAAATGAAATGGAAGGAAAAAATATTGCAAGTGGCTATCCAGAAACAGGAGACAGCCTACACCACAGGGTTGAGAATCACACTGCTACTAAGGAAACAGCAAGGAAGTTCTGGGTTGCAACTCTCTCTTTTCAGAAGAGGTTTTCTCTTACCAGTTTGGCCAGAACTTATCTCAGCTTGTATTCTTTCTGGAAGACTACTCCCTGCTGTCTCACTTACTGAAATGGAGGGACTGGCACCAGATATAAATCTGGCCCACTTATTAGTTTTCCTTACAAAGCTTTAACCCCACTCAGCAATAGAGGAATGGGGAGAGGAATATTTTATTTTCCTAAATCCCAAAATAAAACATACCATACGCTGATTAGCAGGAGCTACATCTTCCATTGTAAACATGCCACTGGGTATCTCCTGTGTAAGGAAAGGACTAACAAAGGCCATATGGAAGATATCCATATAACAGACAGTCTTTTTCCTGGTACCCACCTAGTTTGTTCATAGCGTAAGAATATACGCCTTTATTTTTAGCATAATATTTGTCTTGGGATTAATGTAAAAACTTCATACAAACTACAGATGTTCTGCTTATCCTTATCAATATTAAACTTCTAACTTTGAATACAGAAGTTCTTGAGAAGAAATCAGACCACTGAATTGCACAGCTTAATTGAAATGCAAAGAACGAGTTTCCTGGCCTAGCTACAACTCCATCCTCCCTGTATCTTCTTGGCCATCCTACTGAACAGCAAATCTTATTACCAGCCTTTCCCTTGTAAAGGTATTCAGATACCTCTACATCCCTATCTGATGTAAAGATGACCAAAGTGTAGCTTGCATTCTCAGGAACCTTTCAGGAACCAGTGAAGGAGAACAACCATCATATCATATTTTCTGTGGTCAGTAGCAGGAAAAGGTCCAAAAAGGGAACTGATGGACATCTTTGACTCACAGAGCTTCTGCCATCAGCGGTCATACTGCAGAGACATGGTCCGTGTCATGGGGACGCTACCTGAGATGGTGACTTTGGGATGCTTGCCCCAGGCGTTTCCAAAGTGGACGGTTCCAGATCATGGTTGACAGTCTTGGTCTCAGGGCTGGTGATAGGAGATCCATCTGGTGGAGGTGAGGGGCTTTTATTTGCTTTCGCTGGTGTGCTGTCACTGAAGGAAGTAGAGAGAGAAAAGGAGAGAGAGAGGGAAAGAGAAAGAGAGAGAAGTCTGAGCCAGACCTAAGAGTTGTGCTAACCAGCACACATCGGTGGCCTTCTCCTTTCTTCACTGCCAGACATGTGATGAAGACACTAGAAGCCTCTCAAACATCTTTGCCAAGTCCATCACACTGCAACAGCATTGGATATACTTTGCCTCAGACACAGAAAACCAAAAATCCCAAACAGCCATCCTTAATTCTGTTAGTTTCTAATGTAAGCGTCTGACACTAAGTTGTAGTCTTTTAATACTGGGGAAGTGAATAAGGGAAGGAGTTCTATGCAGCTCAGTTTTAAATAGAGAACTATGTGGTAGTGTACTGATACCTCCATGGGTTACAATTAATAAATCTGCAACATTTTAACTAAGGCTGCAGTCACAGAACTTCATATTCCTCTAACTGGATACACTGGAAAAGGGGCAAAGTAGCCAGAAGTGCCATAGGTCATTCCAGAAAGCAAAGAAACAGTGATATTCTGGCTACTAATAAATATTTCTCTATTATGGAAAGTCTCCCCAGCCTTGTTTTCAGTGATGAACCCCTTCTGCCCTCGCTTTTCCTGGTCCTTATTCCAGGAGTGCTTCTAATACACAGTCAAAGGGGATTCTTCAGGGAATTAAGATACAAGAAGCAGATGCCAACGGCATTAGTTTGTTCATAACTTGGCAAGAGGCACATGCCTTACCCTAAGGGCATGTGACATGTCTGTGCTTCAATGTACAGAATCACGAGTGATTTAGTACAAAGTTGGTGACTGGAGAATTTTAATGGAGAGAAAGGTAAAACCATTTTCCCGGCCTAATTCTAAGAACATCTGAATCATATTGGCTGAAATTCAGCTCCCCAGAAAGCAATTAATTTATCTCGAGTCATGCAGAAGCACAGACAATGGCAGTTGATATTTTAGCAGTAGTGGTTACAGTTTGGCAAAACTAGACACAGTTGAACACAGAGGATTACAGAACATTGCAAAAGGGCTCTGAAGCCTCCTCCTCCCCTTATCCCAAATACCAAAGTGATATTTGCCTCCCCTTAAAAAGTCACATTTCTCACAAAGTTAAAGGCCCTGGGAGGAGGCTGAAAGGCACAGATCCTTTCCTATGACTTGAGACAACAAATCCTAGTACAGAGCTAGGACTAGAGCAATGCAGACCTGCTTCTGCAGGGACATCAAGTTGATCAATTCTTTGCTCTGCCCCAAGAGAGCCCAGGGCTCCAGACACATACATCCACCCACACTTGAATGCCTGAAGTGTGGTGGTCATTGGCTAACATGCACAATGGCCTCATTTCTAAACACTAACGAGCAGGGGGACAGGAAGAGGAAGAAGGGACAGCAAGGCATTTCACAATCCTCCCCTTCCAAGCAAGCATTTCTCCTGCTCAGCATTCCAGCTTTCAAGCTCCCCATCCCATTCCTTCTTCATTCACTTCACCCTCACTCATTCCCCCCACAACCACCCCCCATAGGCACATATCCCCACAAAGCACTTGTTCTCAGGTCTGCATGCAGGTCAGATGTTTCTGATGACACCAATGCCAGCACCAAACCAACATGATGCAGCAAACCCAAGGATGTTGTCTGCCAGAAGCTCTCAATCAGGGGCACAAACACCAAGGGAAAAGGAGGGAAAGAAAGAGGAGAAGAAGGAAGAGGAACTAAAGAACATGTATGCCAACCCCTGCAGCTGATCAGTTTTGGGGAGGAAAAAAAGTTACCTTCTCTAGAGTTGAGAGCACTATGGAGAAGATGGGGGGTAGGCAGTAATCTACAGCTAGACTGTCAGGACTCCTCAAACTCCCAGATTACACTGGCAACATTGGGACTAATGGCTACCAGCTGGCCTACCAACACCAGGATAGCAATCTTTTCCTTTCTAGGGACCTGAAGAGGCCATTTCTTCTGGTAACAAAGGAGTTCAGTCTTATATTCTAGATGCCAGGAAACAGCTCTTTAGTGCCTTATTTTTGGTTCCTGGCAGTGACTTAATTTGGAGATGTATTGATAAAAGGCTCCCACATGAGAAACAGCCCAGTTTCTTCCCCTCATCCCACAAGGGCTGAGAGTGCCCCACACTAAAGCCTTTATTAAGTCACTACTATTTACAGCTTGTTTGATGTGTTGGCTGATCCCCCTAGGAAAATGCCAGCGCTAATTTTGGCTGAGACTTTTCCAGGCCCCTGAGCAGTACCTTCATTCCTGCACTTGTTTCTTTGCACACATTCAGCCAGTGCAACCAGCATCAGGCGAGCCTGTCACCAGAATCCTGTGTCCTTCACAGGTCCCTGGGGAACACGTGCTGCCCACACAGAGTAGTCTCCAAACTGACTGCTAGCTCCAGGAAACAGAGGAAAATGCAATTGTGGAGACTGTCCACAAATGTGACCACCACAGTCAAAACAGCAAGGTCACTGCTCTCTCTTTTTCCTTCCCATGAGCAATTGGGAAGTGATGCCAAATCCAAGAACATCACGTAGGGACGGGGGTGTCAACTTTCTTCTGCAAATAGAGAGCTGGAAACAAGATCCAATGCAGTTACTGCAGCTGAAGCCAAAATCCCCCGAGCCTCTTTTAGTGCTGCTGAGCTCTCAACCCCTCATGGGGCTGCTTCATCTGTTCTGGAAGAGCAAAGTAACATCTGCAGATGGCCTTCTCACGTGCATGTAACAATCCCACACTAGAGGATGAAACCTACTTTCCAATACGGTAAAAACAGACCAATCACCTCCTGCCAAGTTCTCAAGTTAAAAAGAAAACTGGCTGGCATCTCAGCTAAGGTCCAGGCAGGGCCTTTTAGCCAAAAGTAATTTATTTTTATAGCACCAAAGCAGGCTGGAATTATTTAAAAAACAAATAGGGGAGCAGGAGAAAGGAGAAAAAAGCACCCACATACCCAAACATACAGTGGCAGAAGTGTACATTCTTGCTGCATATTAAGTAGCGGAGTCCCAGGCTCTCCTTTTACTGCATCAAGGGTTGCACATTTCTCAGTGACCCCCAGCTGCTGTTCTGACAGCAGAAATCCCCAGTACAGCCCACATCAGGTGCACTAACTGCTGGGCCAGTTGGACTTTATCAGGGCAGGAGGATGTTGTGGCTGGAACTTATGGAGATGAAATGTTCTAGCTCTCCCTCTGCTGTAGCATCCATCCTTTCTCAGAAACTGGAAATATCAGACTTCCTGCCTGGTGCAGGTACAATGCACCAGGCCAAGGACCAAAGATGGGCATCTAGAGAAACACTCCTGTGAGTATTTCTTTTCCTACAGTAGAAAACCTCAGAGTAGTAACACTACAATATCATATTTCTTCATAACTTTTCATTTGAGGATATAATAACAAGATTTGCCCACCAGCTTCCCTGTGAAATTACCATTTGTCACCCTCTAACCTCCCCCTTTGCATACTAGAGACAGAGAAGGGTTGCATGACTTGCCCTAGTCAGTAAGAAGGCAGATCAGAAAAGCAAGGATCCCAGTCCACCAGCGCTTGCTTTTACTGTTGGCAGGACATCATACAGAGAATTACAATTTCTTTTCATCCTGTAAAGATCTCATGAAGGGAGTACCAACACAAAGACTAAGAAAACCTAAAATTATAAGAAGCTTTCATGCCATGATGCAGCAATTCCCACTTTGCTCCAGAGCATGTTCCTGTCAGAGTCCTTGACCTTGGCTATGTAACTCTAGGTACTGTAGCAATCCAGTTATTCAATGCCATTGCCGAATGAAAGGCAAGATGCTACATTATTCTTTATAAACGACAACAGGCTTCCTTTTCCTCCATCCCTGAAGGTTTTAAATGGATGGAGCAAGATCACAAGAATTCTCAAGAACAGAGCAAGTAAGGAGCAAAACTGGAAGTCTCTTTCTTCCACCTCATCATCCTCCCAACTGGAACAGGTAGACAGGACAAGACTTCTGAAAGACCTGCCTCATGGCCAGGCAGGGAACGAGAGCGCAGACCTATTTAAAAGGGGAAGGTTCACAAGATAAAACTAGAAGTTGTTAACCACCAAAACCGCCCATATTTCCCATGGAAAACCCAGCACCACACTTCCAGTCACACAAAACCAACTGAACAGACAATGCCTGAGCTTTCACACTGCCTTCTTCAACAGGAAAAGAAGCAAGGATTCAAACCAGGCACACAAGCAGTTAATGGGATTATCCAGACACAGAGATCTCAGCAGGACCCAGCAGGCCATGAACAAACCATATCATGCAAAGGACCCCTCTCCCACCACAGGGTTAACACGTGCCAGGCTGTTAGAGTCCAGCAACAGCCTCTCCAGTTTTATGAAGTAAATCAAACACATATCGGAACGCTGCTCTCCGTACCGGTACCTGCTCATCTTTTTCCTCAGCCTGGCGAACAGTTTAGTTTTCTTTCTGTTGAGGACGGCACGCAAATCGTTTCCGTTACAGGATGGCACAGTCAAACCAAGTAGGGTAAGTTAAGCTTCTGAGCACCCATTCATTTGTTGCCACAAAACTCACTAATCAAGATGACAAGAGCCTCTCTCTCTCATACACACACCCCAAACCCCCCACATACACGTTTCCTTTGGTTCCTAGAAAGCTATGGCATGGTTTGGAAAGGGTAGGAGATGTTTTTTTATGCTTGCTAAAGATCTATGTATATGCATGCAATCTTGTTTTCCCTGCTCTTTGCAATATGGGGCCAGGGTGCACATGGAGAAGAACAAAAAATGAAACTCTATAGACCAGCAGAGAAATGTAAACACCCTTTCCTTGCAGGGAATCACAGCTCTTCACTCTCCCTTGTAAATATTGGTACACAAGAAACAAGCTCCCCATTCCCTTTTATTTATATGATCTGTGTGCAGCCTTACACGTGAAATTTATTCAGCAGCTTTCCTACTCTGTCTTTCACTGGGTAGTCCAACCATACCGGGACAACACTACGGACCTCCTAGGTCTTCTAGGCATCTGATCCCTAAACATTACAAATCTCTCAGAAACAAATCCCAAACACATTTCTGGGAATCTCAGACATATCAGCTGCTCTGTGCTACTGTGCTACACAGCCAACATCCCATTCATCAGCCACAGTAATGTTTCTGTAGGGCCTTGCATGAACGTCATAGTGATGTGCACAGATAATCACTGCTTCTCATACCTTCTCACTCACATTTCCTGCCATTGTATCCATATCCAATCCCCTTCCCAGTAGAGAAGGGTTAGGGAAGCATCTGCTCCTACCGCAGACCACAATGAGTAATCAGATCAGTGAGGGCTACTTCCTCCTGCACACTCTTGCTCAAATCCTGCACCACAATGAGAGGCCAGATGTGCAGGAGAGACAGAGGTGCCTCACAGCATTTCCTGGTCACTGCAAAACTTATTTACTATCCTGGCAAACCTTTGCTACATCCTCCTACAACACTGCTCCACTGTGGCCAAGAGGAAAAGAGTCGCTCTGGGGCAGGTCTGGCATCTCAGCTGAGATGCTGGGAGTAAGTGATGAGTAAATGATGAAGCAGCAGCACTCAGATTGCTAACCACACAGGGACCTCTGTGCCTGCGCTCCTTTTCAGCTTTAAGGGGCACGTGGTCTCACAGCCAGCCATAGAGCACCAAACTGCAGCCGAGACACTCATTGCAGTGCCAAAGTCAGCAGTTTATGGGGGCAAAATCTTGAGGACAGGTAATTTATTCTTTGGAAGCTCTTTCAGAACAGAAACTTCATGCAACAACAGGCATGTCTGGACCAGGCTCTCACTACAGCCTGCAATTGCTTCCTTGAGGGGGAAAAAAAAAAAAAAACAAAAAAAACCAGCTACAGCCTTCATCTACCCTGTTACCTCATCCTCTTCCAAGGACCCTGGCGGATGCTGCTATCAGAGGCAACATGTCGTGTGTTAGCAACCACATGCTAACCTGGGAAGAAGATATTTTCCCAAGAGGCATTCCTACTTGCACCTTGGAAATTTGTTGTTCACAATCCAAAATTCAGGGGCCAAATTCAACTCAAATGTCCTCTTTCTTTAGTGCTGCCAAACACCACATACATTGCTGGATCAAGACACACAAGTCATCTATGCACAACTGCAGCAGAAGGTTAAACTAGGAGGAGAGATGACGGAGCACAGGGGTCTCAATAACTGATCTAGCCCTTCCAAATCAATGCACTAGACCACAGCTTGCTCTTCCTTTATGCTGACTTCACCTCCCTCCTCCATCAATACACCAATCAAGGACTTGGGCTGTGCTCCTGCTCACCCAAGCAGTGGGATTAGCAGCAGCTGGAAGCCAGAGCCTGACACTGTTTCATCACTCATGAATTTGGATGAGAGCCAGATAACCTCATCCAGAGCCCGACCTCTCCCTCCCCTCTCAGTGCTAGAGAATGTGCAGACTTGCACTTCACCATACAGGACTGGACCCAACTGCAGAAAGAAACTAAAGCCTGGAGGACACTCACTCCTTGCAGATTAGATGCAACTTCATATTACTGAGGCTGTAACTACTTCTACAACACACAGAGGAAACACATGTCAGGTAGGTACACAGAAGAGGAATAAGACTTTGGTAAACATGTGGTCACAAGTTTGGAGGGCCAAAAAGAAGGGAAACAAATAGGCTCTTGGTGCTCAAGCTCCCATGCTGCAGGTACAGAGTGTAAGCTTTTCAGGGAAAGAACAGGATACGTGCTGGTAACTGGACCCAGCAGGAAGGGCAGCTCAGCATTACATGTATGGAATGTGACTTTTAAAAAGCAGACCTGAGAGTCCATTGCCCAAATATCAGCACCTAGTGAAAGTTTAGGCCTCCAGATGCTATTTAGAAAGATAACTTTATTTTTTGCACTGTGTCACCCAGCCTCAAATGCAATCTTGGACATACTCTAGGGATTCTCAGGAGAGCACTGGCTGCTACATACAGGTAGTCAAATCACCCCCCAGCTGTCAACATGGAGGTTTCAATACCCCTAGTGGAGACATCCCTGTCCTTCCTCCCCTGTGGAGGGGAAGTCTACTCCCACAGTTACTAACCTGGGCTGCACTTTAACAGGGAAGGCATTGCCCGAGTACTGCTTGTCTAGACCCAGCAGGACATCATGGAGGTTTTGGTTCAACTGCAAAATACAAAAACAAAAGAAAGAAAAGTATGAGAAAAGAGCCCAAGTGCCAGAAGAGAGACTGGGCTGGCCTGCACAAGCTGACCAAACACAGGCATGTGCCCAGATACGTGCATATGCTCAGTTATCCCAAGACAGGAAATCCCTACATCTGTTTCTGGCCCCCTGTTGGGTATGCAATGCTAGAGTACTCAAACTGTTGAAGAGCTGCTGTTACCTCATGGGGATTCTGTCTCACTTACACATCTTACTCTTTGCTTCTGTATCACCTGCTCCCACCAGGTACCACTGCAGAAGCAAGCAGCATGTTTATCTAGGGATCTATGTGCTAGAACTGAAGCTTCACCCTGGATTTGTAACCAAACCTGTTCCTCAGACCTGCTTATAAAACTTGAGATATTCAATTATGGAGCCAAAGGCAGGTGGATTTCCAGTCAACAGTAAGCCTTGACTTCAAAGGCTACCTGGGACACCTAGGATTGGACAGAACTTTGATATCTTTGCAGAAATGATCTATTAGGAGTTAAACTCCCCCTGGCACAGAAGGCTGGAATATTCACTCCAGACATTCCTATTAGCGACAGCTAATTCATAAACAAGATGAGATGCCAGATTTATCATAGGTAGGCAGAGAGATCCAATGCAATCAATGTTGGAGGAATTGTGCCGGCAACACCAGCAGTTAATTGAATGCTATAGCAGTAATACAAAACAGATGGTTCTTATGGAACAAAGGAAAAGTCCTGAGCTCATGCAAAACTCCTTAGAGAAAGAAATCTGAGACATGATACAAGAGGAGAATTCCTGTCTAAGAAGCATCTTTCCCATCTTTTGCTAATTATAATGATCCTCCCTACTCTTAACAATCAGTTCATCCCTCAGCGGAGGAGAGCAGGCTATTAATTGGAAATATCCCCATGAAATGTCAGCAGGCTTCCAAATGGATGCATTACACCAAGGCAGAGGGCCCCTGACTGCTGGGAATTGAAGGCCTGTAATGTTGCTTGTTGCTTAGCGGCTGTCTTGTTGTCAGGATGACACTGGGGAGGGAACACAAGAGTTTTCCATCTGGGCTCTCAGTCACTCTAGATCAGTGAAACCTTTGCAGAGGGCATACAACTCTTAGGAGCAGCATTCCTAAGGAATTCAAGACTTTCCTAGCATTTCAGTGAGAGAGGAAAAAAAGGAAGTGGGAACTCTCCCACAGCCTGTTCCTTTGGTCTCCAAAAGGACTCAGCCTGCCACCAGTTACAACAGTGCTTACTGCTGTGATTCCCAACTCAGGGCCAACTAGTAATTCATGCAAGGGCCATGCTAAGTGCTCAAATGCCTTCTTCTGGGTCACAAAGCAGGAGAGAAGACAAAGCGAAGTGGGAAGTGCCTTCTCAAGGGACCAGACTGAGGCAGGTCCCAATCTTCAGATTGGCAGATCCCGTGCTGTTTTCATCCCCGCAGCTGGAGAGATGGGGGTTCACAGCAACTTACTGCCAGGCAACAGAGGAGGCAGCAAACATATACCAGACCGAGAGTGCCCAGGTTATAGATCCACAATGTAGATGAACTAAAAAAGGCAGTTAGTAAATAGACCTGAAAGTGGCTTCCCCTCCCTGTGGATCTCTAAACGAGTGCTGCTAAGTGACACAAACTCTCCACTGCTGCATGGCCCTGCAGCCTCTTTTCTGAGCTTCATCCCTTAAAGTGACTCAGACCCCTTAATGTGACTCAGACAGCCTTTCTCCCAGGTGACTCAGAAAAAAACTAAGAGTTAACACTTTCCTTTGACCTAAGGAAAATACTGTTTTCTACAGCTGCTTTTTCAGACGTGGTTTTTTTATATTTTTTTTTTTTAGTAAGAGTGAGAAGAGGGTATATTAAAAGGATAAGCTCCTAGTTGCCTTACCTTGCTCATTTCTTTATGGAAGTTCTCTTCTAGGCCTGCTATACTCTGGAATGTGTTGACGTAGAAACCAACACGACTGCCAAATGAAAAATGAGACAGAACTTAATGGACATAGTGCTCTTCCATAAACTTTCAATTCTGCCCCTTCGCCCTCCCACCCATTAATCCCTTTCAAATGCAATTCTGTCAGTCTGGTACATGCTGTAAGGGAAGGACATCAGAGAAGAATGAAAGGCGGGGAGGGAGCAAAGTCCAGGTATGGGGCAAATATATCCAAGGCGTTGAGGAGGCCAGGTGGGATAAGATCTGAATTGCCACTAGCTAAAGGGAGAAGGAGATGCAGAGTTGGGGGAAAAGAAAGAAAAGAAAAAAAGAAAAAAAAATAAACGAAGAAAAGAGAGCCAGTGGTATGGTGATTGAAAGGGAAAGGATAGAGGCTGTGACGCAGATGAAGTGTGGGCAGAGCTGGAGGAATAGGCAGGAGGACAGATATTAATTCACACTGAAGTCCCTCAGCACCAGGAGATGCAAAAAAGCATGAGCTGTTTGCTTCACAGGCTGAAGAGTAAGGCACAGAATAGGCACAGGGAACAACAGGAAAGCAGAAGAATCAGCTGGATAGCAGGAGCCAGGCCTGCACACTGCTTTGAGCAAAGGGCCCTGACTCAGGCTGAAAGGGGCGTGATGGCAGACAGCAGTACTTTGCTTTCTCACTCCATTGCTGCCCAGACACGACCACTGCATTTAAAAAATAACTGGGTCACTCCTAGCAGGATTTTGTCTACTTTCCACTATGCTCTCCCTACACATCAGCTTCTGCTGCCCTCTAGTTCATCCTGCAAGCTAACATTAAGTTGTTTCTTTCTCCTCCCTTTTCATGACCATAATCACCAATATAGCAAATGCAAATAGTCTTAAGTCTTCCTATCCTCTCACCCCATCTTCCTCTGCCCAGGCTATGTTTTGTTAAGCGGAGCACAACAGGACAGTTATAACCACTAGTTTCTTACTGGGTCCAGTGTCACACAGCCAGGACATGTTTAGAGAAAGAGAAGGCAACTGCAACAGTTTCATTCCCTCATCTTGATCATCCAAAGGTGAGTGACCTGTTCTCTCTTCTAGACTTAAAGCTACTGCTTCACCAGGTGCTCAGAAGCTTGCATGATGAGACCCAGTAATCAGGACATCACCTCTTGGCTCTCTCCAACCCCTCCAATATCTTGCCTTAACCAGTCAGCTGACATACACATCAGCAGATGTTTCTTCCAGCCAGCCAGCTCCACAATGAAAATTTTAGGGATCCAGCCTAGTCTGTTTGCTATCCACAGCAGAAGCTGAGCCATTGCCCAGGGAAGCTGGGCAGAGTTGGTGGGGCAAAGAGATTAATCAGAGAAAGCAAAAAAGCACATTTTCTCTTTATTGTAAAACTGAGTGTTCAGGAGGATCATGAAGCAAAGCACAGATAGCCCAAAGTGAACATGCCAGAGATGATCCAGAAGAGAGGTCAGTCCAAGCTAAGGAAGACAGTGATATAAGACATTGGGTCTTTCCTTCCTTCCAATCAGCCCCTGGGAAAACTTCCAGCACTCACCTATTCCATAGTGAAGGCAGCTCCTCCTGTAGATCAACGTTCATCTCTTCAAACACCTTCTGAGCCTTTACTAACTCTTCTTCAGCCTTAATAACAGAGAAGGGAGATTGTCAGCTCCAGCGCAGACATGTACGCTGCAGGGCTGGGACAATAATCACTTCCTTGGGAGACCAAAAAAAATTCTGGCATGGGGTAATCCCGAGTCTCCCAAGAACCACAGTGGCATCACCCGTGACCTCATGCCCCTTCAGTCTGCATGTGTTACTCGGGTTTTCTCTCAACGGAGTTCCCTGTTTGGATACCCAGAAAGTTATTCAGACATCTGCAAACATATTTTAAAGTTGTATAATCTTCCCTGGCTTCAAAAACTGGATGGAGCTGGTCAGGCAGTTCAGCCTCCAGCCTGGGTACTACTGAAGATAGTGGTGGCCCCTGCCACTTGCCAAGTCTCTAGAAGAGTTGAAATCCATCCCAAATGGCATTGAAGAAGAGTCCTCCCTTGTGGGGACTCTCTCTGCTCGGGTAAGGTCATGCCAAAGCCCCACCTATTCTAAGAAAGGGAGGAGGTCTGCATCCTTGGCTGATCCAGACCTCTCAAAGCTGGCTGGAGAAGCAAGGAGGGGTATGCAAAGCATGAGTTGTGCCAGCAGGAGGCCAAGCTGGAGAGCATGAGCAGGAGGTCTTGGTTTCAGCAGTCTCACATACCCTTGTCCATGTGGATCTAATACAAGAGAGCAATCCCTGGGTGGCTGTTGGCCATCAGTACCAAAGGAAATATGCTTTGTGCAGGACCTCTTTCAGCCAGCTGAGAGTTTAGATTTGATCTGCTCATTTGACGCAGATGCTGACAGACCCCAACAGTGATACATGAATTCTGCCAGGTTTCAATGATACAGATAATCCTGGTTTCTGTAGCTGGAGCTGACACAAGGAACAAACGCATTCCCCTTCCCATATTTGTGCTAGGTGACATCTTCCTCTTCTCAGTGCCCTGATTTTAAACTCAAGTTCTGCTAATTAAAATGTTTCTATTCAATAATTTGTAACAGCACAGCATTCTCCCATAACCCAGTGCAGTGGGATGCAGGATGGTAAATCCCTGCATGAAGAACTTGACAATGGTCAGCACAAGCACCTACTTACATATGTGACAATGGCAGGAATGTCACAACTCCCCAGGGCTTTGCAAAGAGCCCACAAGCCACTGGGGAACTGGATCTCCCTCTGAGCCTGCAGTCTAATTTCTACCCCTTCTACGAAGTGAAGTCTTACCTTCCCTGTGCCAGCTTAATTAAAGAAATCCAGCTTACTGCTCCTTAGTGACAGGTATATGCAAGGACAGGGATCACAAAGACAGGACTGCTGAAAGAAAGGACTTTAAAATATTTGCCATTTAGAATCCTGTTCCTCACAGTGCTGTGAAGATCCTGACACTCAACATTTCTATCCCAAATATAAGCAAGCCATGGGAGCTTCCACCTAGTTCCATCTTTCAGAGGGTTGCCCACTGCTACCAAAGGTTAAGGCTTCATACTCAAAATCAGACGAGAATGTTTCCACCAGTAAAAGACACAACTGGGAGGTACTCAAAAGCAAGGCACACCTTGTAAGGAACAGGCAGGGGCAGAAGTGGCCATGCTGCTTCCAACCAGAAACCCCTGTATTTCACTGCTACGCTCACTGAAAACTCCAACATTGAAAGAGTTTGTTCAAAATAACAAAAGGCCCAATTAAACAGAGACAGAGTTTATGCTGGATCAGACAATGATCACAAAGACTCATTCTGCCTTAATACCCCTCTGTGAATGACTGTTTCTAATGTAACCATTTTAAAGGGAGGAAAAAGAAAATCCCAGTCCATCCTTTGGTTTTATCTTATTCTAATTTCCAAACTAGACTGGAACCAGACTCAATCCAGGATATGAGGCACCACTGAATGCTGGTGGTTTTTCAGATATAGTGAATATTAATAACAGTCTTTCCCTCTCTCGTTTACCTGTTCAGAAGGTCAAAGAACCTAGGAAAGCAACGTGTGAATATTGTGACATCCCAAAGCAAAGGCAAAATCAGCATCAGGCAACGTTCACTCTAGAATAGCTGTGGGACTCAGGGATCCACCTAGTGCCTGTGGCTCATAGTGCTCTCAGGCCCAGGTACAGCACTGAGTGAATCCTTCACCCCTTTGTTGGCCCAGGGATCTTCTCACCAGTGGGATTTATTTAGCTTGGAAGTACGAATTCTGACACCACATATTCCAAACTGCTTTCAGACAGAGCCAAAGACAAACATCGACTCGATCGTGAGCCCTGCTAGAAGAAAAGCTGGTTCATGCGGTATTGTGGGGGAAGGAAAACAGACACAGGTGTCGGGGCCAGAGCCCATTGGTACCATATCTGCACACTTTCTATTTCAGCTGTCAACCTTGCCAACCTGATGGAGAACTGAGGCAGAAAAACATAACATCCAGGTCCATGAAATGTGGTTTCAAAGAATTCTTCCTGCCCTCTCCCTGCCTGAAAGGGGGGAGGTTTGAGTAGGAGTTGGACAAGACAAATGCTTTCCTGACCTTCCCCCAAGCCAAGGCTCACTGCACCAAGCGCAATCAGTTCAGTTATGACAGGGGGAGGTTATTCCCCAGCATGTTTCCTATCATCCTACATCCCAGCACTCATGAGTGTCTGGCACTATCCAGCCTGCTGCTTTCAGGCAATCTAGTGTCCATTTCTCTCCAAGCACTGTGTTGTGAGCTGTGGTAATTACACCCTGCACAGTAAATAGTTTTGACATCCATCAGCAGAGGTGAAGAGGAGAGCTGGGCATCCCCACCTCGCACCAAAGCCCTCACCAGTGCCAGCCAGACATGTGTCTCAGAAGGGCCAGGAGTCCACATGCTGATTTTCTCCTACAGAGAGAGATATCTTTCCATTATCATTGCAGCACCAAAGATGTTGCTTTTTATCCTGTATTCAGCATTTCAGAGGAGCTTAGCAAAAACACAAAATTTGCTGTTCTAAGCTATTTGCCCTTCTGTTTCCAAAAGCACAAACATTTGTAACTGAGCTGCAATAGCAAACCCTTCAGGAGACCTTACAGAAAAAACACCACTGTATTGTTTTTATATCTGCTAAAGATCTAAAGAGCCAGCAGTTTGCACACTGGAGGGTGGGACTTGGGTTTTCAGTAGAAATAATAGGCCTTCTTGACCCCATTTTTGGCTCATATAAGTTGTAAAATTATCAGACAGGAAGAGACAGCTGCTGCTAAGGGGAGGGACTTTTTTTTGCTTAACATTCTGATACTCTTCAATAAATGCAGTGTTATCAGCCTTCCTGATTTTATCAGGTGCTTAATGAGATTTAGGATTGTCAGTAATGCCTTCAGTCTTGAAGATGTGTAAATATAAAAACTGAAGCTTTTTTTTCTCCACTTCCTTGTGTTTGTGAAGAAAAGCTGGAAAACCTACAGATTCAGAATATAAACTAATTTTCTTTATTGAGATCTTTCTCTCTTAGTCCCCTATGAAAATAAATTAAAAAAAAAAACAAAAAACAAAAGAGACAAGCAAGTAGAAACATTAAGACTGGCAGTATTACGGAATAGTGAAAGAGGAAAAACTTACAGGAAGAATTAACTTGATTTTAAAATATCTGGTGTGACTGAAAAATATTACTGTCATTTAGCAGAAGGTTAGCGGTCCCACAGCACAGCAGGCAGGAGGATGACATATCACCTCATCACCTGCTTAGGGTAAAGTCACTAAGTACAGGAAATTATGGAACAACTCTGGGTAGCTTGTCTAAGATTGGACTGCAATGGATAACAAAGCATGTGTGGGTACCTTTCCTCTAGGGAATCTGTGGGCAGCGCTATTGCCCTCCATCACACCAGCCAGTCTGAGAAGGAAAAATACCCCAAGAGCAGACTGATTTATCTATTTGTGGCTTGAGAAACTTCCAGTACCTGCTTTCTAGGACTCCAGAAATATCACCAGCCAAACAGAACAGTCAAGAACCACAACTGCACAAGACCATTCCCAGGGTGGTGGACACTTGGGAAAAGCGCCAGCATGCTGCCAAGTGTCCTTCTCTCTTCAATCAAGAAAAAATACATAGTTCCTCCCTTTGCTATGCATCTTAAGCATTACTGTTAACAGCTGTTCTTTCCTCAGGCATTATTGATGTGGTAATCTAGTCTTTTCCCAGATCTGCAGTCATAAACTGACTGTGAAAACCCCCTGTGCTTTATAAGGTGAGAGAGATTCCTGTTTCTAAACTGCAATTCACTCACTGACAAGGAATGTGAAAATGTAGGAGCATTTGAATGGGAACAGATGAGCTCACCAGGAACTGGTGAGCAGGTAACTGGCACTCTCCCAGCCTGGGTAATGATTTACTATCTCTAGTCCACTGAAAGCATTTTCTTCTCACTGACTGTTTTCTGTCAGCTGCCTCTTATCCCTTAAGGAGCTCCAAGGTAATTAATTACCAAGGGAGATTTCATCAGGAAGCCATACTTCTATGCAAGCAGGACTGAAATCCTCAGCCCCTGCAGCTTCTCTGAGATGCTCTCATGACCTCAAGATGCTACAACCTAAGTGTTTGGCCAAGTTCTGACACGACACAAACATGACCACAACCTGGAACTGTTCAAACATATTACACAGCATGCAAATTCCCCAATCTGGACACACCTCTTCTACCAGGACAGAGACCATTTTGGAAACTTGGATTTTACCATGGGAAAATATTGCAATTTAACTCAGCAGTCATAGGAATTACTTTTGAAGCAATAAGGAAATTTTTTTCTGGCTTTAGTCAACTTTTACAATGTTTCCTCTTCTCTTTGTTGCGTGGTTTTTGTTTTTAAAGAACAATAAAAAAATCAACTGCTTCTCTTGGAAGAAAAAGAAAGGAATCATTGGAGGAACTACACTACATCACCCTCTGCCTTGGCATTATTCCACAGCCTGCCTTCAGCCTCATTTCACTTTAGGGGGAGGAAACAAATAGCCCAGCATTAACACACCTGATCCGAAATCAGCAGGGCAGGCACAGATTCATTCATTGGTCAGCAACTCCCACGTACCCGCTGTGCCTCGGGAATAGCAAGGACGCACTTATCGAGGGGACTAGAGTGAACGTTGCCTAGAGATTAGTTGCACGGTACAATCTAGAGCCCAAAATAGCGCATGCAGGGTTAGAGCCAGGTAGATCAGCAGTCACCTGATTTCGGAGCAGATTAGTTTGCGCAACGAGGTGAGCTTGTAGCTTCCCTTGACACCACTGAGGCGCGGCTTTCTCAAGCAGCGAAACAGGCTGGGGGGGAGGGAGCATGTTTGAGTCAAAAGAGAAAAAAAAACAGAGAACAAGAGAGACACAAACATATATTTTTTAGGATTAAAAAAAAAAAATCAGAATCACAACAGAGAGTGTATTTAGAGGCTAGGCCAAACCAGTATCACCAAGGCGAGAGAAAAAACAAACATCCCGGGCTGATCAGTTACAAATCCTTTGAAGCATGCCAAGTTTAGCAGTAATTAATGCTCCAGTGTGGGCTGGAATACTGCACACCAGCCAGGCAGCTGTGAAGAGCAACAGATATTGTTGTTAGTGGCCCAGCACACAGACAACCTTACTCCAAGTCATGGCTGGGAAGTGAGAGCTCCTTAAAGAGAGGTCAGGATTAATTCACAACTGTAATTATTTGCATGCAACAGCTGAAAGTCCACAGTGCTTTATTTTAATGGCAGGCTGTGAGTTTAGCAATAAGTGGCAGGATTCCTGAGAGGGAAAAGAACATCCACGTATTAGAGAAAAAACAAAAAGAGAACATATAGCTCCGAAAGGTTTTGTATTACTGTACCCTTAAACATCCATCAAGTTACGCTGTGTTATAAACAAGATTTTTCTTTCTTAGGGGCCGGAACCACCTTACTTCAAAGGTCACACGAGTAAAATGGCAGTCACAGGAAGGGAAAACCTCCTACCTCAGCCCAGAGTACACTAAGCCCTGGCTGCTGCCCACAGCCCAGCGGAGATCTGAGATTCCAAGTGTGGGATCACAGGCTGGGCTGCAAAACCTGCCTACTTGGAAATAGCATATACCCCTAACTTTCAAGGAATCACTGCTTCCATCTTTACAGGATCAGGACAGTGTCACATATTATCCCATGTACGAGCTTATGGCCTAAAGCACAGAGGGTTGAAGGATCTGACTCACTGCACATTTCAGCCTAAGAGACACCTGCACAGGCTGAATCAGGAACAGAGAACAAACTCGTAAATCTTAGCATTTTGCTCTTCAAACTGCACTGTTCTTCATACTGTAACAAAAGAGCAACAAACAGTCCCTTGTCTTACAAGAGTATTTGGGGCAAGTGCAGCAGTGACAAAGGCAGCCAGCCTCTTCAGTGCAGTTCACCAGGTACCAACCTGAGTAGACACATTCCTACAAAAACCACTTCCACTGCAGCACAGACCCCACAGGCCCAACCAGTAACACCACCATGTCCCAGGGAAATTCTGCCCTTGCCCCAAATGAAGTACTGCTTTGAACAGAAGGCACAACCAGCTGGGCCTCATGCCTTGCATACAGAACCAAGACCTGCTTTGCCACACAGAAGATGCGATGACACCTGAGCCATCCATCTCTCTCCCCCCTCTGCCTGTCAAGGTTAGTCACAGTGCATGCACTGGGTAACCACATGACTGATGACTTGCAGCTTAAAAATAAAAGCACTGTCAGTTGGATATTAAATGCTGATCTTTTGCTTAGAGGAGAGATACATCTTTATTTATGCTGTGTTAAAGAAACCCTAGCACTTCTCAAACCATACTGCTGTTTTCTGCACTCCTTCTAGCCTAAAGAATCCTGATGTGCTGTGGCCCTCATTCAAGAGAATTAAAGATGTCTCCCCAGCACTGGACATTTTTGTTGTGTCAAGACCTGTCCTGTGGAGCGGAGCACATGGATTCAAATTCACTCAGGGAACAGGAGTAATCTAAAGTTTATTTTTTGGGCAGATATTTCAACCACACATCTACTCTAGAATGAAGTTAGTGCTATCACCTTTCTTCAGTTACCTTTAAAAGAAAAGCTAAGTTTTATTTTTAATGGAATTTACTGTGTTAAAAAAAAATCCTACACTTGCATGTCGGGCATGGTCTGGGGTTAACTCCAGATCAAACTGTTGGCAAACACAAATGGAAGGACACCCTGACAAGATAAAACTCTTGTTTTCCTGCTTTCAGACAAATTTATTGTCCACTAATTGTTACTGACAGTAGAACTCAGTCATCAAGTGTGACAGGCTGCATTTCCAGCAATGAACTAATAACACACCTAATGGTCTCTGTCTTAGAATATCAGAGGTCTTCACAATATGAACCTCAAGCAATGCTCAAACACTTACTCTCAATACTACAATAAATGTAGTAGGGAGACGGAGCCCCATGCAGCAGACCAACCGGCAAATTCTGCTGGAGCACTGCAAGGCTTTGTTTCCCCCCAGAGGCACACAGGCTTTCCTGACAGAGCTTACTGGTCCCACAGCACTGTGGAAATACACAGTTGGGCCTTGGCTGCCAAGAGATACTCATTGGCAAAGGTGAGTCTGAACCAACACACCAGAGACCACCCTGCTTCCTAAACAAATGAGAAGGAAATACCTAGCCAAACTTCACCAGCTCATGATATCTCTCTGAACAAGACACCCAGTGAAAAGGCAGAGGTGCACTTAAAAAGCTTCTCAGTAGACAACTGTAGACCTCATAGAATGGAAGGATGGCTGCACATCCTCCTGCATGTTTTACCTTTGCAATTTTGGTTTCATCCTTCTTCTTTGCAGTTTGCAGGGCTTCAAAATGGTGCCTGGCACTGTCGTAATCCACAAGCTTCCTTCCTCGCTTCGCTATGCGAGACTAAGAAAGATGGAGAAAAGAGTTGTGACAATCTTGCCCAGCAGCCAAAACCCCAAAGCCTCTGAAAGTAAAGAAACCTCCTCTTCACCCAGATTCCAGAGCATCCCCTGCTCTGCCCACACAAGAATGCTCACTGGATACTTCACACAGGCTAACCAGAGAGGTGGCTCTGGGAGCCACTGGTGACAATCGCCATTCTAGAGGGAGATCCTCGAGTGCAGACCCCTCCAGGCAATGTGAAGGGACATGCCTTGCACCCTACTGGCATATTCATAATTTTCAGGGCCTCCTGAGGGCTGAAGCCAGACTGACCTAGCTCGTGTGGAAGCTCAAAAGATAAGGTTCAACAGAAGAGGCATTTCTGTTGACAGCACAGCAAAAGCATTTATCCACATGCTCTGGGTACGCCTAGGACAGCATTTTAGACCCTGCAACAGGAAGTCCACAAGCGACTATGGCCACAGGCAGTGGTCCATTGTGGTTCCCAGCAGAGATTCACCTTGTAGAGGCTCAGGACCACTGGGTTGAGAACCATCCATCCACCCCAGACCTTCATGCTCACACTCTCTACAAAAACTCAAGACTATGTGGGTCGGAGCACAGATCTTTGCTGCCTGACCATAGAACCATTCCTGCTTGTAGACCCCAGCCCATAACCTCTGAGGTGCTAGTTAATGCATTCTACACACATGCCAGATAAATTCATAATATGTATTTTTTCCCTAGGTCAGACTGGTAGAGGTAGCTGGAGTTTTGACCACCTCTGTGACATAGTGAACAGCCACTTCTAGGTTTCCCTGTGACAACATCAGGGAGTCTGATTCTCTCTCTCCAAGGGCATTCCTACCCTTTTTTGCAGCCTCCAAACCTCTAACCTCCACCTTCGCATTTCTACTAGAGTAGGTGGAAATGCTACAAGCTGCAAATACACTACGAGTCAACCAGCAGTAATCACTGATCACACAGTTGCCTATGATGGCAGGAACGGGACCTGGCACAGCTCTGTAAGGCTGAAGGACGGCTTCCTGCTTTGACTCTAGGGAAGCTGCAGCTACCCACCTCCAGCTGATGGCAAACGCTGAACTCCAACCGACCTTAGTGATTTGCAATAAATCCCTCTTAATTTAAGTGTGTGATAAATAAGTAGCACAAACACTCTTGCTTTTAAACCTGTCAGAAACAGGGCACCAGTTTCAGGGCAAGACATAAAACTGCCAATTCCACAGCTATTCAGAACTCGGGTTATGGTCTATCTTCTCTGGGCTCACCACAGAGAACTGTTACTCCTATTGTGTAATCTGCAACCTCAACCAATAACTCATTCAGAAATATTTTACAAGAGTCCTGCTCCAAGAAGCTATGGATACTGACCTGCAAGGAAAGGATAGAGAACTTTTTGCATTCACATTTTTCCAAGTTAGAGAATACAGAGACGTTTTCTTCACCCCTCCCCACCCAACATTTACAAGTAATTCCCCTTAACCTATAAAAATTCTTTTACTAAAGGAATGCTATGTTTTCGCATTCCTGCTTTGAATCAGCATTGGAAGTAAAAAAAAAAAAAATCCAAGGGAATTTTTCCAGCCCCTCAAGTGAGGAAGAGTTCAGAATATGTTAGAATTTAACAAAAAGTAATGCATGTATGATCTAACTCCTCACACATTTTAATCACTGGACCGTTAACAAAAAACAGGCCTTCACCATAACTAAACTAAAACCATCTTCCCTCCATAAGCATCTTTCATATTCACAGTAATGCCAGAATTCCAAGAAAAGCAGAAAATTTGCTTTGGGGGGGGGAAGAAAAAGAAAACTTGTCACAACAACTGAAAATAACTAAAATATTATGTAAGTTACATAAGACTGGGGTTTTTTTTGCCTGCCATCTTCAAGAACTTATTCCTTACGTGAAGCCAAGAAGCCAAAAAAATGTAGTTGTCCAACTGTTATTGTGCAGCAACCTCTTCTTCAAAGAGATTCTACCAGTTGAAGAAACTAGACTTAATTTGAGCATTTATCACTGCTCTGGGGTAGGCAGGATGATTCATTTGCCAATAAGTTTTTTTTTAATTCATACCACCAGAAGTTCATTTTAAATCAATAGCCATATCTTACTGTTGGAATCAACAGGAAGCTAAATTCTCTCTCCTTTTAGGAAGGGAAGCAGGGGTAAATAGGGCTCTCCGTAAAGCATTACCTAAATTGTGTATAAAATTGCTTTAACTACCCATTTTCTAGGCCATCACCTGAATACTGAGACACAGACATTAGGAATAAACACCTTAGTGCCCAACACCTTGAGTTTTCCTGGAATTTAGTTAGTCCCAATCTTGTGCTGCTTTTAAAATCCCACCGTAAAACCTCAGTAAGACCCCAGCAGAGTTAGGAAATCCCAAAGGTATTAAGTACCGAAGAAAGGTGACATTCCAAGGTGACTCAGTGCACAGCCGACAAGGCTGATAAAATATGATTTGGACTAAAGCACTGCAGAAGGCTGAGTCTACAGCAAGCCTGAAATAAAACCTTCTGCCTAGGAAGCGGTGCATGAGCTGCCGTGCTGCAAACTGAGGCACACGGCATCACACTATGGGGAGTGATCAGCTCTACCGCCTTGAGCGCCTGGAAAGCAACGAGAAGCCTCTTCGCCCTTCCCCACTTCAGGCTTCCAGGGACAGAACAGGCTAGAAAAACGAAGTGAAATCAAGAAGCCCCAGGAGTCAAAGGCACTGCTGTTCATGGTTCGC
Organism: Heliornis fulica; assembly: GCA_013399135.1. Taxonomy (NCBI): domain Eukaryota; kingdom Metazoa; phylum Chordata; class Aves; order Gruiformes; family Heliornithidae; genus Heliornis; species Heliornis fulica. The sequence continues at coordinate 389,909 of VXBZ01004964.1, read as the reverse complement.
TCTACAAGCCTGTGACCTGCCTCCTTCAATACAGCACAATCCCCCTGAAGCAACAAACATTGACAAACGTTTTAAGAGACATGTGGTGTGGAAAGGGTTGTTTTTACTGGGAAGAAGCCAAGCTGATACTTCCCATATGGTGATATCATTACTAGCGTTTCCATATGGTGAAGACATTTCCTGCATAACTTTCTCAAAATTAATGGAGAGGAGGTAACTGTGGGGGAAGGGGGAGGATATTGTTCTAATCCAGGTCCTCGGATACAGTCTCTTCCCAAAACCCCACCTACCAAGCATTTCCACTTTCTCTGCAAAAAGCTGGTTACATGTACAACAGAACTTCGGTGAACACACAGAAATCTGCCTCCCATACCAGCTCCTACCTATAAAACACATTTACTACTCATTACCTCCTCAACATTTTGTAATTACAAAGAAGTTAAAAAGCCCTAAGGACTGAAAAGAGACTAAAGTTTGGAGTTATTGGTGACGCTTCCCTTGTGTGCTATGATACAATAGAGTTTTTATTGATATTCTAATTTCACACTGATGTCCTCTCTACAGCATCTTTCCCCTGGATTCTTGATTCTCATTTCAAACCCAAAAGGAGAATGTAACATTTACATATGACCCAGAGCTGCAAAGATCTTGGCTGTCCAAGAGGAGAGCTTGCAGCAGCACAGCACACATCCTCCTAAACAGGACAGGGATGCAAGAAATAGATTCTTATGAGGTTTCATCTGCTAGTGACTCTCTAGGATAAAGAGGTTTAAAGAGAATCTTACTTTAATATCCGGAAATTGGCCAAGGTACGTATCCATGGTCAGAAGTGCCTGATCCACCAGCTTCTGATGGAAATCTGTCCAGAGAAGATCATTGTTCTGAAAAACAATATTAATGCACTATTAAGAACACAGAGCTCAGCATTTCCTTTTTTTTCCATGAGTGCTACCATCAATAACTTCAGTCCCCACACCTCTTAAGAAACAGTAATTTCTCTGGAAAAAATAAGGAACAGAGAAATTAGTTGAAAGCGGAAGTCATGCCAGAAACGTAGACTATTAACTCATAACTACTAACTCATGGGATCTCTCCATGGACACAGCATCCTTCATGAACCTTCCTTTGTGGGCCCATCTTTTCTACTGCAGTGCTAGCCCAAGTCCATACAACAGAAAAGAAGATGATCAGGCTGGATTTTCCTCCTCCTCCTCCTCCCATCAACCACAAAAAGTGAGACACCTGACAACACTAGACACTATATTCTGCTTTTCATTAAACCAGTTTTCTGAAGGATTATGAGCAATAACAGAAAGCTATTCCAGCAGTCTTCAGTCTGCACTCTGCCTGCCTCCACAGCCCAATGGAGGTCACATCCAAGGCTTGCACTCTAACCTGTGCATGCCTTTCTCTAATCTTATCTCAGGCACAGTAACTTCCTATCTATAACTTGCATTGCCCCTTTCTCCTGTTTTTCCAATTGAACAAAAGGGGTTGGCTAAAACTTTCAGGAAAAATGCCCACTTTATGTGGAAAATAAAAAAAAAATTTTTTTGAAGGAATAGTACTTTTCTCCTGCCTGTCTCTTCCTGAAAGAGATAAATATAAACAAAGCCTTAAAGGAGGAGGTAGAGGACTGGATATTTTCTATCAGACCTTCATAGTAGCTACAGTTATTTCTCAGGACTCATGCGCCCTTTGACCTCCCTGGATCAAAATCTCTGAAAAAACAGTCTCCCAGCAAGCACCGCAGGTTCAGGAAGAAACAAGGCTAACAGAGAACGTGAAGCCAAACCATTTTAATTACAACTGTATTACTTACTGCAGCAGCACTTCCTAATGGAAACTTACCATAGTAATAGAAGAATTGGCCTGAAAACATTTAAGTTTTGATTTATCTGCTTTGAAGTCAGTACTTCCTGAACAAAATGCAATGTTATTCCAGGTGAGATTTTCTGCAGGGGAATGCAGAGGAAGGGAATAATCCCTCTCTTGCTCTCCTCTCTATTCCTTTCCCACTGCTCCAATGCCACAGAGAGCTGCAGGTAAGTCCAGCCCTGCAGCCTCATGGCAAATGGATCCACTGACTTGAACTGCCGCAGCTGCTGCTCTGCAGAACAGCTAAGCAAGAGAGAAGAGGTCGCCTCCCTCCAGTGGGGCCCATCATACACAAGCAGCAAGAGGGATCCAAGCTGTCCAATGACAGGCTGTGCCCTAAGCTCCACAGAAAACACTGGTAAAGCTGGACAAGGCATCACCTTACCAAGGAATGAAAAGAACAGCAGGTTGGGGTGACGCAAGGCTCAACCAAACAAGATGGCAACCAAAATACAGCAGCTGGTGGTATTACTGTGAGCAGGATGTTGTTGCAGCTATACAACAGCTGCTTTGACCATGCTTTGGCCATGGATTTACCTACCCATTTGTTTTGCACAGAGTGTAAACAATGCATCCCATTGATCCCGCTCTTTTTTAGCATCATCTGTCCCTATTTAGCCACTGTTGGGGGAAGAAGTTGCTTGTGGGCATAAGTCTACAGCTCTGTATATCATTCAATCATCTAGGACAGTGTCTTACACAGAAAAAGCACAGGCCACATCCCTTCAGCTTTCCCTTCCTCCCAAGGCTGAGTTTCTCTCTTCATTTCTTCCATACAGTCATATGCCTGAAGAAATGTAGCACACACACAGAGTTTCCAAAACTCATCTCCTCTGACAGATCAAGCCAGGTGACCCCACATCCGGGAGAAAGTCTTACCTCTGCTATTTTATTTGTGTCATCTCTCCCAGGCCAATCCGGCTCATAAACTTCCTGCAAACACTCTGTCAGCTTCTTGGAGGCCTCATGCATGGCTAGGAAAGAAGAGGGAACCACTTCAGAAAGAAGGAAATTGTGTGTTCCTCATAGTTTAACTCTTACATTAAGGAATGGGGAGACAGGGGGATTAGAACGATCACTAAACTCTTCCTTACAGGATATCTGACTCTTGATAACACAGAGATGGAAAGTAAACAGAAGGAGAAAATAACTGTGGATGCAGTCAAGCCTTTCATATTCATCTTGAGGGTCTATCTGCTAAGACAGCACCACCGGTTTGGCACCAAAGCACAACAAAACAAGGGATTCTGAAAGACTCCCCCACCCAGACAAGGCTGACCTTCCCACAACTCACACCTGAGGAAAAAACAGAAAGGGCATGTCTGCAGAAACCTCACTGCATACATAAGCACTAGAGGGGAAACAATCCTCTGCTTATAGAGATCTTACCTTTCACGGAAGCCAAGTAAGTTCGGAGGTCCTTCTGCAGCCTTGTGCCTTCCGACTGTGAACAGAAGGGGAAGACCATCAGTTATTTTCTCATAAAACGAGAGTGTAAGAAGCAGCCATAAAGCATTTCTAAATAAAGAAAATGCTCTTGCAGGTGTGCTACACACCATCCTGATAACCACACGCAACAGAAATGTTAACAGAGACCACACAGCTCTGACTTGGTAAGCCCACAGCCTGTGGGCATGTTTGGCCAACAGTACCACCACAAGGTACTTAGTAACTTGATGTGTGTAAAGCTGTGATGTGCTCTTCCCAACAGAGACAGCTTTAGTGTTTTGATTCTGTACAAGCAACGGTCCTAAGGGCAACCATTAGTTTATAAGCCAAGGGGTAGTGAGTCTATGCAATAGCTGTAACTGATGGGAGGCTGTAGGATATATAAAGACAGATCAAATTGATTTATTCTGTACTGGTTTGTGAGCAGTTTAGCTCACTGCTTTTTCCTGCCACAGTACAAACTAAAACCTCAGTGCAAAGTGGAAACAAGGGACCACTGACCTTTACAAATATCCTCTCTGATTTGCCCTGTGCAGCAGGGCTTGCAAATACAGAGTGAATAATCTTTTTCTTTAGCTTCATTGTGGAGGTGGCCTGCCAGCAGCAGATCACACTCACTAGCAAATAAACGATTAAAACCAGCAGCTGTTTTGTCTGTTTGAGCCTTCAGATGACACAACTGAGTGCAGTACAAGGACCCAGACTATAAAGTGTCAGAGATTTTTACAGTAAAGTTGGTTCAGGCATGCCCTCCCCACACAACTGCTCTCCTGCACTAGGATACACTAAGGCTCACCTTCCCCCTACCTTGCCATGTGTCATCCACAGTGGTGCAAAGCAGAGACTCCCAAAGAAACACTCCCAAATCCAGAAAGTGACATTACACAAACAGGGGAAAAAAAAAAGGAAAAAAAAAAGAGCAAGGCTTGAGAAGTTGACCAACCCCACCACAGTGCATGCCAAAACAATGGAAGAAGCAAAGATTGAGGATGCCTGTGCAGACAACCCCCGGAGTATTATGGAAAAAGTTTGAGGCAGACATCTCTGTCATAAAGATGTTTCCCTTACTCTATGGGATCTCACCAAATCCTCACTATCCCCCAAAATAGCTGTAAAAAGAATCTAGCTACACCTCACACCTTTCCCACAGCCTCCTGCCTGTCCTTCTCCTCTCTCGCAGTTTGTGTTCCACCCAGGGGTAGGGGCGACCCAGAATAATGAATTTTGACAGCTGAAGACAACTCCAGAGACAAGGAGCTCACAGGACATCTGACAGCTGCCTCAGAGCTACTAGCTTCAAAAGCAGATGTTTCCCATCAGCTCTCCCCACAACTCGGGCATCTCTTGACTCAACTGAGCTCATGCTGTGATCCCTTGTCCTCTCACTGCAGCTGTGCTCTCTAAAAAGAGGTTGAATCTGCCTGTTGAAGAACTGTTGAAGTGGCAGTGCTAGCATAGCTTTGTAGAAATTCTATCTGCTTCCAACACTATAGCCCAATTTGTTTTTCTTGCCTCTGAAGTTCTGGATGAGTTCACAATTGTTATTTTCTTGCCATCAATAAAGGAAACAAGGGATAGGAAGGAGCTGGCCACTTCTATAAAAGAAAGTCAGACTCATGGAGAAGTACTGGGTGCTGACCCACAGACAGTACAAAACGAAAGGACATCCACTGCAAAAGTCCCAGGACTTCTTAAAACACAAAGCAAACAAACAGAGCTCTTTGCTGGCTTAAGATGAATGTGAAAACCTGGGCAGATGAGACCTTCCTAACAGTATAATCAGACAACACCAAGAAGGAAGCACCACAGTAATCAAAGAGCACACACACAGGGATGCTGAGCTGACAAGCAGCAGTTCAATCAAGCCATTATATCTGTTTGTTCATGCCTGATGGAGGAAGCAAGAATGGCTTAGAGGAAGGCAGTGGTGTCTGCCTAAAATTGGTCTGTGCTAGAAATCAGTCTGAAACAGGCAAGATCAGATGTCAGAAAACAAGAGGAAACGGCACATAAAAAATTAATTCCAAAGCCATTAGAAGGATACCTTCTTGTCCTGCAGCTGTAATAATTTGAAAACTGTTTAAATACAAACACAGGACTTTGAGGTTATTAGAAACCAATAGGCAGGAAAGGTCCTCTGCAGACCTTGCCCACCACACACCTGGCTACCACAATGCCTAGAACTGTAACTTTCAAAATTATGGCATCTAAAAAAAATCAGAAACCACCCCTAAAATTGTGTCCATACTTGCCTGAGTCCTGCCAAAGCAGCACATGACAGACCCATTTCCAGCTTTAATTCCCAAAAGACAAAAGAATCCTGAGAGGTATGATGAGGTTTGACATCACAGTTATCATCAAATCAAAATTTTTAGATAGACACCCTGAAAAACCTGCCAGTCAGGACCTGAATACTGGAGTGTATAATTGCAGAAATGCACAACTAGCCTTTGGCTTTCTCCAGGCAGTTCTTTTGACATGATGTGACGTCAGCTGCATGCACAATGATGTACTACTGGTGTACAGTGCTGCATTCTGCAACTTAGTCACCCCTTGCTGATGTTTAAAGTCAGTGTTACAGCTGATCTCTGTAACTGTGGGGTTACTTGAACCTCTTAAAAGTACCATGCCTGCACCGACAGTGTGTAGACTTCATAGTCTGCAAGATCTTCAGGCAGAAAGATTTTTAAAGAGAGACCCATGTTCAGAGTTTTGCCATGAAACCCATTTCCCCAGCTCCCTGGGGCACCTGGAGTTCTCATCCAAGTCTTTCTTCGGTATCTCCATTGCTACAAGGGTTTCTTTTTTATTATTTTAAGCACTACCACTTTGCTGAGAAACCCTGGCAACTGCTATCTCACTGTGCATGCAGCACTTGCTTTCTTCAAGCCAGCTATAGTGAGCTGTCAAGTACAGACACAATTCTGCATAAACACCTCTCACAATGTAGACACTGTCAAATGCTGTGTAGAACAGACATTTCCAGCACGCCTGAGTGCACATTAAAAGTGCTTCCTAAAAAGGTTAAAAAAAAGTAGGGAAGATAATCAAAATGGAATCTGCAAAATTAACCCACTTCCCAGTTATCAAAGTACAGCAGGTTTAAGGTTGTGCAGAGGGAATTCAGAGGTATGGTTGTAGTTCAACCCCCTAAGACTGGAACATGACCAGGTGTAGTATGAAGGATGGTACGCAGTGGGAGAAGCATATTTAAAAACAGAAATGCTGTGCTTGGGGGGCTGGAAGAGCTTTCTTCTCCAAATACTTAATGAACCACCCAGTACTTATAGCTCTATTAAATTAAAACACAAGAGTAGTTTGGTTTCTTTTCATGCTGGTTTTGTTGGGGGGTGTTATTTATAACACCTTTCACTGAGCACTACGTAAGCATGTGATTTTCCACAGAGCTGTTGCTCAGCAGAAGACAGGTTTCCTAAAACCCTTTTTTCCCCTGCAGTCTTCTTTCATCCTAACATTAGATTGTGACCCTGTCTTTAGATAACTTTCCTACTTTTGCAGTTCCAATGGGAATGACTTCTATTATCAACAGGGATGTTCCACCCCTGAGGGACAGGTAATGTCCAGTTCCAGACTGGATTAATATAGGACTGGAAAAGCAAACTGTGAAATTATAAAGCAGAGGCAGGGAAGCATTGAAACAATAACCCCAGATAACCTCACTCTGCCAAACTCCACACCTGTTAAGACACACAGCATGAACAACTGGTGTGAAGCTCCAAACCTGGTGTAAGGAGCAAGATGTTAAACTTGTTTTGCTACAGAAGATGAAATAGAAACTGCTGAGCCTGGAGGGTTCTTGCCTGGACAGAAAGTTTATCTCTCTAACCTACTGGCTGTCCAGGTCCACAGCTAGACCTATGTTGCAAGTCCACACTGCCTGCTGTGCAGGCTGAGGCTGTGCTGAACACCCTGGAGTATGGGCAGAGATGGATGCAGCCTGTGCCAGCAGCAGCTTGTCTCTCATGCATCTGGTATGAAACACTGCAATCCAACCCAGAACTTCCACACGAGTGACAGCTCATGAAGGGTTTTAAAACCCAGCCACTCTGTCAGGCAGGAACAAGGCAGTGCCAGGTGTAAGGGCTGCCACCAGCCTCCCACTCTCTGCCTCTCCAGCAAGTATCACAAATGCAGAAGAGAAGCCAAAGCCTGGCATACCTCAGGCAGGGGCTGTGTTGTATCTCTTACTCCCAGGTCTGTGAGGACAATTTCCAGGACAGACCCTTGTGCCTGAACACAAGAGTCACTGATAGAGGAAAGGAGGGGGGGAGCCTTCAAACGAAGGTTTCGGGGATTAATTGCCAAAGATAATTTGCCATGAAAAAGCATTAGAGGGGCCGGTTGTGCTCCTTGTCAAGCCTTCAAGAGACACAGACAAGCCTTGTAGCCCTGCAGAAGCATGATTATATCCAGCTCATTTGTCACGCAGCAAATCCATCTGTCTGTGCTAAAAATCTCCTACCATTCAGAGAGCTCAGAGTTGTGTTCTTACACGAACCTGAATGTGCAGAGAGCTAGGAAGTGCAAGGCTTTCCGTTATGTTCACTCAACCACCATTTCAGAGAACCACAAGATGCTTGGGTTGAAAATAAGCAATTTTCAGACCTGCTCTACATTCACTGTCAACCCACACATGGGAACATATCTCAAAGTGGTCAAACACAGTCATTAGAGTCGAGTGGGCCTCTAATCAAGCAGCAAGTAACACCACTGCCTGGTCTCATCCCAGCCAGTTCCACAGGAGAAGTGCACCGTCACAAACCTGCAGCAAAAGATCAGCTCTCCTCCAGATTCACATTTCCCACTGGAGCAGACTTTGTAAGGAACCGCTGTAGGAATCATATATGTAGCTATACTACACACGTACATATGAAGTATAAAAACAAGTACACATATATGCAGCTGAAAGTATTTTCCCAGTCCCCTTGGCATCATAGCCCTGGATATCCTAACAATCCAAGTAACTCACGTTTGTTGTTTGCTCTGTAAAACAGGCTTTGTTTGCATTTATTTTAGTAATAGGAAAACTGAGGGCTAAAGTAAACCAACAGAACCTAAGCAGCAAATGCAGAACAGCCTCCAGCTCCTTTGATAAATTAGAGAATTTAGTTGATAACCAGCCCCTGTAAGATGGGAAAAGAAGTTCACCTGTAAGGGGTACAGAGGCAGAGCTTCTTTGACAGGCTTGTCAGTGCACAACTGGAACTTGTAGCTTTGGAAACTGAAAAGCCATCCCAGACAGACAGATCAAAAAGGTCAGATTTGAGATTTTCAGTATTTCTCCCTTACAAAAGCTATTTACTCACTGCTCACACTTTTAAATGATACAGAAAGTCACATCTGGTGTGGTCATGTCATTGAAAGAAGCCAAACTGTATTCCTCTGCATACAAGAGAGTATCACTGGAGGACATGCTACAGAGATATTCCATGAAGTTCTGGAGCAACACCTACTATCACTGCCAAGGGAATGAGCCTTATTCTCCAGGAATCTGCAGTTAGCTCCAGCTAGACATAAATCACCAGCAGACAAAGATTTTCATTATATTCAGCTGTGGCAAATCCCTTCTCAGCTGGTTTTGTGACACGCAACCACATCTGCTGAGTCTTAACAGAAGAGATGATGCAGCTGCTGCTAACAGCTCAAGAAAAAGGTTCTAGTCAGGGCACAGAGGCTGAAAGCTTTCCTCATCACCACCTGAGCTTTGGTGAGGCATGCATTTCCTGCCACAAAACAGAAACACCACTTTCCTTAACACCAAGCACTATGGTACCAATCCCTGGGGTAACATTTCCCCCTCCTCTTAGTGAAGGCTCCAGATTTAAAAACAAAGCAAAAAAAAAATCCAAAGAAAAAACCCTACACCCAGATCACATTATAAACCCACTGCTGTTTGAGTAAGAGAGCGGGGGGAAACTGCTACACCATTAAAATATTTTTGTGTGCTAAAAATACATGGATGAAGCAGACACGTGAAAAAATAATGACTCAGGCCTGACACAGCAATTGTGCAAGGATGGCGAGGAAGTCAGATCTCAGCCATGGAAGGATGTTCCCTTTTCACCATTTATTTCTCTCTTTTGCCCTCTGCTATGTTTAGGAAACTGAAACTGCCTCACTTCAATTAATATTTTATTTCTAATCTGTTTCCCATCCTATCAATTTTCTGGAGATACAATGTTACTCTTAAGTCTCAACTTCCAGACCAGCAGAAGTTACATTACAAAGCAGCTGCTAACTGAAGGAAGTGTTCTGATTGAGCTGTTTTTTTTCCTAAGCTTCTGGTCTGGAACAAACACTATTTTTCAGCATACACTCTTCACTGACTCCATGATAGAGACCCTGGAAGACACAGGATAATTCTTCATAAGTTAACAGCTACAAGTTGTGGGTCACTTCAATAGGCCTATGGCATCATTTAATTTAGTGGGGTTTAATATCATATTGCAGCAGATGACTGGAAGCGAATACCAAAACCCAGGGTGTAATTACATATCACCAATTATCTTACCAGCTGTTTGTTGAAGTTCTGCACACACTGTTCGAACTGCTCATCTTTTGTTTCATCCGCTTTCCCGAGCTTCTGAAGGACCTGCACAAAGAGAGCAGAAGGATAGGGAGACTTCAAATACATATACAGCAAAGCAGACACAAGTTTTTGATCATGAGGCTGAAAGAAGGAAAGTGTCCCGTATTCCTAGAATTGCTGGAATATTTCTCCACACAGTCATAGTGTGAAACAAGACTTACAGATGAATCAGGCTAAACTCAGCCATCTCGTACTTTGCTGTACCGAAGAGCCCAACTGGGGTTTGTCTTTCACTAGTCTGATGTATTTTGCTGACAAGGCAACAGCCACAGTCTTGATTATCTCCTGGACCAGCAGGCAACAAGCCACATCAATAATATGCCTTTTGTGTTGCATGGTTACACTTATCCTGAGTCAACATTAGTCTCTGGTCCAGACAGGGGAAATCTGCTTCCAGAACAGCTGGACTGTCCTCAAAACACAGAAAACCATTCAGAGACTGCCTTAGAGAGGGAAGGTGGCTGAAGCAGTGAAACTCCTGCCTTCTTCCACCTTTTCTCACTATTGCACATGCTTGGCAGGAACTGGCCGTTAAGATCAGCTGGGGACCTTACACCATCAATCTGCGTGATAACCTGTCCCAAAGTGTCAGCAGTCAGCCCTGTTCCTCTCACCGCCTCCCTGCACATCACACCTCCCAGCAGTCTGAAAAAAAATAAATTCTTATCGGACTACTTCCCTTATCACACTTCTAGCTTAATGATCTCTCCACGGAGCTAAGTAGATCACTCCCAGGCTTTGAACAAAGCACTTCATTTTCTGGCCATCACAAGAGGGCTGGGCAAACTGCAGCTGTGGAGGAGGGCAGCTAGTTATTTGTCATGCACCAAACAGCTCCAGCAGCAGGGAGACAAGGATGTAAACTATAGCTGGTTAAGCTCGAATACACTGTCTTTATTAGACAAAAATAAAACATGACTGTGCCCAAAAAAAAAAAAAAGTCTCACCGGGCCAGTAAAAAAAAAAAAAACCCACCCCAGAAAAAAGCCCACCCAGTCCTCAGTTACAAGATGTTCTGGGGAGCAAGAAGCTTAGAAAGGGTGATGAGGGAACATATTGAAAAGCATAGGAGCCCTTGCTGGCACAAGCACAACTGCCCAAGTNGAAAAAAAAAAAAGAAAAAGCTGGAAAGACTGGAAAGCTAAAGTCTCTTTTCCTCTGTCAAGCACAGCAGTTCTTTAGCTGCAGGTTGCAGCCATCCTGTTCAGGCCGTCTCGGAGAGAAGGGCATTAAGATGGAAAAGCTATCAAGATGTTTACTGCTGTCACACCTACAGGAAGGGCACTAGTATGTATCTCCAGGCCAGCCACTCTGATGGACTGCCAAGTAGCCACGGCAACCACTCAAACCTGCTTCCTCAAGCTCCTTTTCCTACCCACAGATCTTCTCAGAGCATGTAGAGAGAGTACAGCAGGGATCTGATATTGATATTTGGGTGACCAAACACGATCAAGAATGTCCATCAACAGAAATAGAACAGAATAGGCCATTTTCAGTTAGAAGGGACCTACTACCATCATTTAATCCAACCACCAAAGCACCTCCTGGCCCACTCATCTTTTTACACAGTTTAACTAGAGGACATCTGTGTTATGTCTATTTGGCTTATCTCAGTTCCCCTCTCCCCCATGTAAGCATGTGTATTCCCAGCTCACTACTGACGCAACAACTGACTCTAGCACCAGCCGTGATAAATCAGTGCAGATATTCAGCACCCAGCCCCTAAGTCCCCTTACTGAGCCTGGGATTCAACGTCTGCAAGGGAATCACTGGGTTTCATTCTCCCTCTGTTCAACAGCCTCATCACCTCCAGAATTGCTGAAGTATTCACATCAGCTAAAGCAGGGGAAAGGACACAGCTGAAGACTGTCCTCTTTGTGACTAAGGGCTGAACTGAAAACCTCCAGCACAACTTTCTGCATGTCAAGTGACAGCAGCAAACACTGCAGCTACAGGCACTTAGCGTGCTTGGTTATGTCCTGCTGCATGGACAGGTTTGAGAGTATGATTATTCCCTTGCTTATCTGCTCCAGTGAAGGGGAACATATGCAACAGCAGTCCTGCTGCTGGGACTACGAACTTCTCAGCCATGCCAGGATTCAGTATGGCCTCACCTTCCTCATCAGGTGGTGTGGTGAACCTCTTCTAGAAAGGATGCTGCTCAAAGGCCCTGTGTTCAGCTGTACTCACTTGGGTATGAGATCTACAGACCTACTGGGTGATTTCTACATGTCCAAAGAGCCATAACTCTACTAGCACACATCATCAATAAATGATTTATGCAAGCTGCAAATTCCAAAGCAGAAATAAGTTCCCAACGTGTGGATCAACAGAATTGTTGGGGATACAAAGGAGCTTTTTATGGAGCGATGCATCTGTCTGACTAGTCAGGAGACACAATGCTTTCAGGGAGGGAAGGAGACCATTTAACTAGGAGGAATCTGGAGTATGTCACCAGGGTCAAATGTTTAGAGAAGCCTCAGTGCTTCCTGGTCTAAAACACTGAGCAGCACCCACAGAGTACTGCTGCATTGTGGTGGCTGCATGCCTGCTTCCCCCATGTCCAAGAAGTTAAGCTGAGATTCCACTGCTCCTCTGGGGACAAGCACATTGAGTCTGGGGTCATCCAGCCAGCTGGGAAGATCTTGTTCCACTATGCTGAGGACCTCTGCACAAGCCCTGCAAAACACCAGCTACTGGAAAGGGCTCTACACAGCCTGCCTGTCTCTCCTGCTGCAACAGCAGTGCTCAGCTGAGCAGCAGATCTTAATGAGGGGGCACAGAATAATACAATCCCTGCATTGCATTTTTCCACAGGAGTGACACGGGGCAGGTGAAACAGAGGACTCTGTGACACTAACAGAGGAACAGGCAAGGAAAACAAAACAAGAGAGAGGCTGTAGGAAGTGAACCCCTGGTTACAGCAAAAAACCTGCTCGTTTCCTACACTCTTCCCCCATCTGGTAGCTGAAGGCTTGTGCCCCATGCCTGCTGGCCCAGCCACACAGCCCACTTTGATCCCTTTATTACTTGCCATGACATAGCAGAGGCAACAGATCCAGGCTGCAGCAGGGCAGGGCTTATCTTTTCATACTGATCTGCCCCATACAAACAGCTCTGAGGTCAAACCCTCAGGTCACCGAGTAGCACATAATGATGGCTCCACATGGCTGGCCCTCAAGACTGCTCCCAGAGCTCCCATCAAAGACCCATACAAGCAAGCCATACTAACAAATCCCTCTGGATCTCCTAAACCATCCTGGGATGGAGCAGATGGCCCTGGGTGTGCTGCTGACTGCAGACATGTCTGTGCTCACTGCTAATAACCACTGAGCTCACAGGACAACTCCCCTCCCCAGGCTGGTACATGTTGTCATAGGTCAGGCTATTCCGGGTGAGCCACGGCTGCTCCCTCCCTTCCCCTTCGACAGTCTTTAATCCTCCAGCTTGCTGCAAAGCCAGATAAAGTTAGGATGGAAACTTCAGGCTCTTTGATAGCTATTAATGGAGCAGATTTACCAGGGTAAGAGTCAGGACTCTGCTGCTGCTCCCAAATCTCACTGTGGATCAGAGATGGTGTGATGTGTCAGCTGTTGTCTGGAGGCAAACCACACCAGGCATGGATCTGGCATTTAAAGATTAAGAAGCAACCATGGCTAGGCTCCTTGGTCCGCCCTTGACCTGGGATGTGATGACCCTGCACAAGGATAGAGACCGTTTCATGTTGGTGCAAGCTGGGGTGAAGGAGGAATACTTCATAGGAATCTCTCAAAACACCTTGCAGGATGGATTTCTGAGGGGCTTTGGCACTGCTGTGGGTTCCAGTCTTGGCTCACTATTGATTCACTATGACAGGATGGGACTGTTGTCCCAGCCAAAATTTTTGGCCTCAAGCACCCAGTACGTTTGGACACTTAAACACCATTTTCCAGCATTGATCAGAAACCAGGTCTTTTCCACCTATTTGCTAGATCTGCAGGAGTTCTGCATATCTCCAACTAGGATCACAGGCACTTGACCAACTTGACCAACTACTGCAGCATCTCCAAACAGCCAAATTCCAGCCATGGAGCCACAGTGTTCCCTGTATTTGAATAAAAGCAACAAGGACCAGAGAGATTCAGAGTCTATCTTAAGTTTTAAAAGCACTTTAAGATCCTAGGAGGCAAGATGCTATTACAAAATAATTACTGCATTCCTCTCATACCGGGGATGTATTTGTAAACTGATGCTGCAGAGCTATTTACAGGCAGTGTGTAATTGATGTATTTTGATAAGTGAGATAAAACAGAAGCAATAGTGAAATTTGGAAATCCTCTGTATTAGATCTGGCACTCTGCTAGCAAGTCAGAGAAGAGGCATGAAATAGCCTTTAAAAACAGCAACTTTTCCCAGCAAAATGGAAAGTTTCCTTAGAGAAATCTGAGCTGCAGGCTTTTCTCAAAAGCAAGACTAAGCTTCACAGGATGACTATTACCTAAACACCACCATTTTGTAAGACTCAAAAAGAAGCATCTCATCTGGTTGCAGTTACCTTCTTCTTTTCCAAGCATACAGGAGGAAGCATTCCCAAAAGGCAAACCCCTGCACTGGGTTCCCCTGCTCTGCGCTGAGCACTGGGCATGAAGCAAACAGGGTTCTGGAGATCAGCCCCGTGACCTCCACCAACCCCTCTGACGTAGAGCCACAAGTATCACTAAGGACAGACACTTGACAGCAGTTCAGCAGCAGCATGAAGCAGTATCAGACCAACTAGTATGTGGTTCTGCTTTGCTCTAAAAAGCAACTGTAACAGACTCACATTTATGCTTTCTGATAGATAAAATATATGCCAACTGGTTAAAGCATCCACACTTCTCACTGTCTCCTCTGAAATAACAGTGTCAGAACAAAAGCCCTGAAAACCCAAATATTTTCAGCAAACACCATGCAGACCCATTATATGAACTAATAACATAACAAAACTCTGGTTTTCAAGGAACACAGTCACCCAGACCAAAGACTAGTTCGGTGAATGCAGGCAATGTGTAGGAAGGCAAAATTTAAATAAATCTGCATATGAAACCCCCAAATTTAGGGTGGTCAGACCCTAGTGAAGGGAGTCATTAAATCCACAGCCAGAGCAGACACAACTTGAGTCTCACTGGTCCACATCCTACTCCACACTGTATCAGAGAAGAGGCCTACTCTTATATCTTGTTGATACGAGTCTAATGCTCCCGATTCAACCCACATCCCGACCTCTCCACCCATCGTGGATGATGCTTCTGATATTTGCTCTATCCACCAATTCCAGTGCATTATCTCCAAACACCAACTGGGCACAGAGCCAGTAAACACTGTGACTAATTTTGAATTGCAACAAAATGGCATGTGACAATGGGTCAACTAGCAACAGAACAAATAAATCTTTAATCTCAGGCCACTGTCTGTTCTTCCCTGGAAGACCTTAACCTCAGCACCAGGATAGAAGTAACGTTCAAGTCAGACAGAAACAAAAAAGCCACATAACTTCATGAGGTATGAACACAGGAAGCGGGTTTTTTAAGCCTGGTTTCTTCTTTGCCCAGATGCAACTTACTTAATGAAGTAGATTTATGTTCATGGAATAATCTGGGGTTTGTACTCAGTCTCAGGGAGAAAAGAGAGTGGCAGTGGGAGTCCTGCTCCCCCTCCGACCCTCTCTGGGAGCAGGGCATGTCCTTCTGCCCTCCATGCCTGCCTCCAGGCTGGCTTTAGGGACACCCTGGCTTTCCTCATGCAAGCCTGGCACAATCAAGTCTTTCTTTGAAATAATTGGACAAAGAAGGATGGAAGCAGAGAGGAAAAAACTCCAAACATAATAACACTGAAATTTAAATTGATAAAAATTATTCCTGTGACTGAGCAATCAGCAAGACCCTTGGATCACTGGAAGATGGGAAAGGGCAGCATCCCACTTGCTGTATACAAAGCAGTTCCTGTTTGCTTCTTACTTGCTGACAAGGTTCAATAGATCCTGCAAAGACAGGGCTAATGACTAGGCTGTCTTGGGAAATCAGGGTTCAATATTGCATTTTGTTAGAGACTTCCTGAATGACCTGGAAATTCATGTCCAATGCCACATCCATCCAGCTGCAAAGAAGAGTGTTTGTTCAGCATGTCACAGAGTTACCAAATTTATCCCTAACATCCCCAGCTGGCAAATGGGAGAGGTACAGAGAGATGAGAAGATACATTCTGAGTACTCAGCTCAAGGCACGTGAAGTTTGATTTTCACAGGTGTCCCTCTAAAATATGTGAGGGTGCTCAGTGTGCTTAGTCATATTCTAAAACTCAATCTGACTGGGGGTGGGGGGGAAGCTATTGAAAACATATTTTTCTCATCACATTGCAGTGTTTAAGTCTCAGAATATCACCAAAAATGTTAAAAGTGAAGAATTTAAACCATTACAGCAGATTGCATGGAATTCCTTTGCTAATGAAAGACTTTTTTGAAGTTAGAGAAGCATCTCAAGTGTGATTTAAGCCAGACTGATCCAATTCCACATAGGGGATGGACATTGTAAGGCCCTTCTCAAAGCTGGTCTTCCCAAAATCCTGAAAGATGACAGCAACAGGTCAATCATTTTGTCTCTGAATAAGTATCATCCCCAGAAAAAACTCTCAGATGTGTAACATGCATCCAAACATGAGGAAATAAAGGCACACATAGCCTTTTGTCAAACACACACACATCACTGTCACTTTCCCTAAGTGGCTTTATATTGCAAAATTTCTGTAGGCACTGCCTTGAAAGCTCAACTCAAATATCTGCCTCTAAGCAGCCTCACCATGACCTGAACCTGCAGGACACACCTCTTGAGTTTATGTCAGGCGTTAAGATGTAGAAGCTAAGACAGCAGGTGCAGGACTTTTTTCAAGTCTACTGTCATGGAATGATGGTCAGCTTATTTTTAGGGCTGAGTCAGAAGTAGTGAGCAATATCCTGAGGGAGGGGGCACACAAAGGACCTGTCCCACTTTTGAAGCTGCATGTTGTACCATGCTCATCTAAGAATGCTTGCTTTATGTCAACATTTTCCTTTGAATACACTGCTGAAGACTCCCTTTGTTCTAGGATGCATAAAAAGAGGACTGTTTGGTTGCACCAGATTATTCTGTAGCAGTTGCCATCCTCGATCCAAACTAAGAGGCCTTCCTTGAAACAACAGCAGGGCACAAGCCTGTAGTTATGGCCCTATGGCAACAAGCTATTCATAACTACACCATGTGTTTCATCCAAGACTTCAAGCAAAATCCAAGTTACTGAGCTCAGTTTCTCCTCATGGGGTGAGGCAGCTAGTGTCCACCATAAATGGGTGCAAAGACGCAGGAGAAGCTGCACAGAAAAACCTCAAAAACACATAGAAACATGTTAGCCAGTGCTACCAAGAGACTATCACTTTCATATTTGCATTCTTTGCTCTGTAAAGGTATTTGCATTATTTCACAATATTAATTACCAAGACTAATTGGAACACACTTGTGAAATTGTTCAGTGTTAAGATGCTTCTTCCTGTGCTTGGCTCCCTTTGGGGACACTTCTCAAGTTACAGGCTATCAAACAAGAGATTCACATCATAGTACTGGTGAACAAACAGTACATCATTACACATAGTATGTACATCATTATACATAGTATGCCATTATCAAGTGTCATAAGACCATCAGTAAGCGTAATAACAGTTAGGCCTAGCCCTCAGCACTGTTCAGCCCAGGACAGCCAGCAAGGGGAGGGACAAGGCTCTGGGTACTTCAGCTCTGCACATTCAACAGCCTCCTGCGTCCAACCCACAGAACGGTGCTGTGGCACAACAGAGGGGTAGCAAAACTACAAAGTATGCCCAACATCCAGAGACTCACATTCCTGCCCAGGCTATGAGTCTAGCTGATCTCAGGCTCTTCCTGCACCCAGGACTCCAGAAGATAGTTCCCACACCATGCTACGAGGATGTAGTCTTGCTTTGCATGTCTAAATTGCCATTCCCATGAGCAGAGCCTTGTACCCAAGATAAAGAGCCCTCTTGAACCCAGGGCCAAAACCCCAATTCATCCTCTGCACTAGCAAAAAGGCAAAGGAAATTGTGATTACCCTTTCCTCTGTTTCTACTACTCTCAGCATCTGCAGTAACATCATCTGAGCCCACTCCTGGTCTCAGCAAGACCAGTATCTCTGAGGACCAGTATAAAGACCTTTGTTTCAGGAGCAAAACCTGCAGCAGATCCCCATTCAGCCCATTCCCACTCTACTGACAGTTCTTTCTGAGGGAGGTTCTAAGCACTTTGCTTTCAATTTCTAGCTTGTGATCAAATCACTTTTCTAATTTGGGAATTGACATTTCCCTGCCTTAATGCCACTCACTCTCAGAAGCCTTCATCATTACCAGGATCTCCTAACACTGTCTCTAACTATAGTATATTGTAAACAAGTAAGCTAAAGGAAGGAAAGAAGCAGCACAATGGGTCAGACTAAAAGCATGATACCCAGCTGGCACAAACTTCTTTGCAAAAATCCCTCCCTCTTAAAGGAAGATACATGTTGAGGACCATCACCACCTGAGCAGAATATTTTGCTCCAAAAGTTGAAACATCTGTATTCAGAGAAGTCAAATATGAGGACTTCAGAGGATAGGGAGAGTGATTTTACCAGCCTCATTCTGCCTCCTGCTTCCCTAAATCAGAAGACTATTTCTAGAAAATCCTTTCTTGGGTACCTGCCCAGGTTGAAGGTTTCTCCTCCACCACAAAAAACTGTTACATTCTGCCTAGGTAGCCTTTCCACAAGTTGACTGCAGGACTGGTGAAATGCTTTTTTGCAAGCTCAAGTAGCATTGTTCAGATGATAAAGTGTAACTGCTGCAGACATCAAAGATAGGAGGCGAGGTTCTGTGTGCAGAGAATCTCTTCTCCTATCTTAAGGCATAGTCCTGTATATTACAAGAGTTGGTTACTGTGTGGGCATCCACGTTGCTCAAGTTTTCTAAACACATATATACTCACCTATACAATATACACATATACAATTCTTGTGTATTTCCTCCAAAAGAAGGCAGAACCTGGCAAATCCTCAAGATCTAGAGATAAGCAGTCATTTATTAAAACCAGTAAGTAAAAACCTCTGAGATGCCTAAAATCATTACCAAATGATTTAACATTTTTAATTTTTCTCCACTCTTTGCATGTGACTATGGGCTGCTACTTATGGAAAGTCTGGGAGTCCTCCTGCCTACAGGTCTGAGCACTGGGAATCAACTTTCCAGAGCTTCTGTGTTTAAAAATCAAAAGCAAGACAGGGCACAATTTGCATTTTAGCTAGCACCCACTAGAGAAGTGGGTTTGTCAGGAACTGCAATGGTTCCAAAGTAGCTGTCTGCTGACTGGTGCCCACGATTCCCTTCCCTCCTTGGTGTACGTTGAAAACACTGAAGGGGGCAGTATTCAATCTAGCACACTGCCTGGAGCACTCACAGTAACAAGCTAAAAGCTTCTATCTTGCCTTTCTCTGAAAACTCTGTGCTTACAGCGGGAGCATCTCTCAGACTACTGAAAGATAGTTGTTTTTATCCTCCCATCTTGGAACATGCAAGTAACTTGTATTCAATGGCATTTGGTAAGCCTCACAAAAGTAGGCAGGAAATGAAGGTTAAATCCATCAACTACCCATCCTACCTCCAGCCTCCTCCTTCCTCCCAGGATATCAAGAACCCAAACTAACTGACAATTTATTCTGTACCTCCTACAGGATTCACAGCCTGATGGCATCCAGGTAGTTCAATGAGTGCAGTACAGAAACCCAGCCAGTACAGAGATGCTTTAAAAGCCTTTCATAGGGCTTTACCTTATTGCAAAGGCTCACTGCTACTGTCCACACAACTGGGCTACAATATCTAAATCTCAGCAAGATTCACAGGTTGATTCTTGGCTTTACACTTAAGAGCAGGACTTGTTCTGCAAACTAAGAGTCCTGAAACAAAAAAGCACAGGAAATACCATACAGCTAATCTGTACTAATTCTAGCCTTGTACAGACTCATTAAGGAAAGCAATAAAGATGACATTGAAATGTACACAAAGCCCAGGGGCTCAGCCATTTTTTGTGGCATCAGTTTTGGCAGAAAGCCTATAAACAATGAGGTCTTTGAAGAAACTTGCAAGCTCTGTATGGATTCCCTTGCTTTTACTCCAGCTAGCACTTTAAATGACTAGTCCATAGTTTAACGGACCAAAGTGTGTTTTAAAGAAAAAAAAGCCATATAAAAACCCACAAACACAAAAGAAATACAAAACTAATAACTAAACCTCCCAAAAGCAGATCTTCCCAATATCACTAGGAAATATTGGGAAAGCTACACCACAAACAAAATATTCCACCTAAAATGTTACATAATTATTTTTTTAAAGAAAACAAAACAACAAAAAAAGGAAAAAAAAAACAACAGAATTGCTACCCTAACAGCAGGGCATCCAGTACTTATATTAGCTGTCTTAGGAAAAATTAAAAATATGCTTGCACGTACTGTTAACACTGATAATGTGGAAGCCTTCTTTTATAAGGGACTACAGTAACACTCTCTCAGCGGCCAGCAGTGAAGACCTTTCTGAACACATCAGAAGGCTTTTAAGTCATACAACCAGTCTTCAGATTCTTAGGAAGAGGCCCTTCCAACAATTACTGCAAACACATCCACATGATGTAGATTTGCACAATTAGCTACCAGCAAGACGGAGACTCAACTTGGGCATCTTTAGAAGGGAGGTACCATGGAAAGACTAAGCCAGGACCACCTGGCTGCAAATGCTTCCATTACTCCAAAGATCAGATCCAGACTGCTTCACCCTCTTCTCCTAAAAGCAAAAACACAACTGTGAAGGGCACAAGGGCACCTGACATACCCATATCAGGTACACCACAAATGACACACTGCTTAATATTGCAGTGTGTGGAGAACAGGGTCCTTTCACACTTCACCATCCCGCCCATGTCAAAGATTTGCCAACAGCATGAAAGGGGATGCTATCCCCATGTCACCAGTTGCGTGTGTGTTACCACAGCAGGCGACTTGAGGAGTTCAGCTGCTCCCTCTTCCCAGCTCATCACGACTATGTCCCCTACAGAGTGCTGGGCAGACGTCTTAAGTTTCTTTTTCATATGTGACAGGAGATGTGAAAGCCAGCCCAGAGGGCCCAGCTCAGTGGACATCACCTCAGGGCAGAAAGGGTGCTGTTCGGAAGCTGTGTCACTTGTATCAGCCAGCAGTGCTTCATGAGTGTCTGTATATGACTTTGGTATATAAGGACAGAGAGTGGGAGAAACACCTCAGAGTATTTTCCTTTTTTTATTATTATTTTTTATTTTAAGACAGGGGCAGTGGAAGAAAGAGCTCCCTCCTACACTAGGACAGCAGTGCTAAGTTTGCTAAATCCTTAAGCTGGGTACAGGACACAGCAATTCAAGGAAAGTAGTTTTCAATAATCCTTTCTCAAACCTTTATACCAAGAGCTCCCAGCCAAGGCAAAACATTAAGTGCTTCTAATTATCAACTCAGTCGCTTCTGCCCTTCATGCAGTTTCCAGTTCTCAGATAACTAGATCTGATTCAAGCTCAGCAGCTTTTATTTTTGATGGCAGTCTGAGGTCAGTTACCAACCTTGGACAAGAAGGCTCTCTGCTCAGCTCCAAGCTGGAAGAGTGTCGACAGATTCTGAATATATTACAAACAAGTGGGCATGAGCTGCTATTTCCAAAGAAGAAGGAAAAGGCACACTAAGGAAATTCTGTCACTGTAAAACTGATGGAGGGGGGCTCCATTAAAAGACCTCAGACTGCTTTTATTCCTGCTATAAACCATACATTCATCAACACTAAAAACAAGGCCATGGAAAAACACTGGGGTGGTCATTTAAAAATGTTAGAAATTATCTCAAAGAGAACATTTGGGAGGTACATAGCTACTGTGAAATCGCTCCAAAAACCTCTTTAATTTGATGGGTTGTGGAAAATAAAAATGTTTCCCATTCCATCTTCCACCAAGGAAGGCAATATCCCATGATTAGCTACTGAAATAATAAGATTAACTGGATCAGCAGAGCTCTGCACCTTTTATTCACAGGAGTGCTGATGGACTAACTCCTTCCTCAACTGCATACCACATCCCAGTAAATCCCAAATATAGGCAGCCAGGATTGCTGCTTACAGCGCCAGTGCAGCTGCAAGCTTGTCTGCTTTGCATCATCACTCATTGTATGCAACCTCAAGGCAAGTGGCCTTTCTTGTTCCAGATTTGTTTGATTACAGTGGGACCCTGACCCTGGGGTTTTATCCTTCAGAGCTGCTGCAGTTCTGATGCATTATCAGACTAACAAAAATTAATCTGGACCACATGCCTGGCTTAGCAACGGGTAGAAGAGTTGTGAAGCACACAGAATTGAAAATCCTCCAGTCTCCTGCAGACAAAAGATGCAGCTCACTCAACAAATATACAGTGACACTATAAAACTCTGCTAGAACTGCTTATATGTAGTTTTGCAAACTTCAAGAGCAGGGTGTAAGGAAAGCGCAAACAGGGAGGAAAAGGAATGGTAGAAGAAAACACTTTCCAACAAATCTTTTCCTACCCACCACAGGCAGCCAATTGTTCCCAACAAAAAATTCAAAAGTGAGGCAGAGCAAAGATGAACATGAACTGCCGATATCATGTAGCAATTCTGAAGGGGCTGATGCAATCAAGTCCCTCTGCCCTTACCATACCTTTGCACCTTCATATTATACACAAAAAGGAGCCAAACCCAGGAGCTTTCCTTTCCCACAAAGGGTTGCTGAAATCACTTTTCTAAACACCTGTGTTGTTCTGAAACAGGTTCCTTTGGTTTATGCAGACAGCCTCTTGGGACACTATTTGCCATTGGAACTCTCTGCCTAGGTAACTATTAGCACTGTCTGAAGTCACAGGTGAACGTTCCAGAAACACATAGTGAATAAATTGTTCATGATGCTCACACAGGGTCACGTTCCAGCAGCTTTCATAGTCCATTTTTCACCACACGCACATAGGTGCAAATTCTTCATTCAGATAGTGGAGGATACAAAATGTCTATCCCTCGGGGCCAAACCTAAAAAGATAGTTCTTTCTTTTGGGGTTATATGACCTGATACCAGACCAGGCCTTGCAGAAGGCAGTATCAGAAGTCACGCTCCTGAAAGAATTAAGGCTTACCAAAAGTCTGTAACAGGAGACAAAGAAAACAGTCTCCCTTTAGGTCATTCATCTGAAATAGGCTTCTAAGTGATAGTGACCACAAACTGTTCCCACTCAGCCACCATTTAACAGCACAAAGTAACACATAAGGTCAGGCTACTTCTTGCTCAGCCACCATTGGACATGGATCTGCTGTCATTCATCCTATGGTCCAGCACTACTTGCTTGAAGGCTAAACGGGACAGCAACAGGCTTCCCTGACACTGCTTACTCTTCAAGGCAGGGCTGAGAAGCATGTTGTCAGTGCCATTCTCTTGGGCTTGAGATACAGGAAACTAACAGGAGCAGCTTTTGAACGAGTAACATGGATGTGTGGCAAGAAATTAAGTCTCAGCAGTCAGCTATAACCACACACTATTTCCAGATGGCTTATGTACATACACCCACAACACATCCCATTAGCTGTACACAGGTGGGGCTACAGCTACCGGCCAATTCCACATGCAGCTTGCTCACAAAAACCAGAAATACCTCATCAACCTGACAGCTCCATAGATATGAATATTTACTACATATTTCATGAGTGCAACCCAAAAGTGCCAAAATAGACAATAAACCCACAACTCTCAGCTGCCTTGAACAGGATCCACAGAAGCCAGACCATGAAAATCCATGCAGGTTGAATGTCTCCCTTGTTTATTCAGGCATGGCTTGAAATTCCTGTTCCATTTTTATATGCAGAAACTCTTTCCTACTTTTCTTTTTTAAAAAAAGTCTTACTAGCACACACGTGCAGAGAAACACAAAATTCACCATCTAAAGTTAGACTAGAGAAGTTAGCTCTGCTGTAAATGTCACCAGGTTTAAGTCATGGCTGGGAGGAGAGCAAGTTTGTGTCACTGTCAGTCAAAAGTCAGGCAGAGACATATTGAGGTATCAAACACCATTGTCAGCTGTCTCCTCTACAGCAAATGCAGTCTATTCTCAGAACCTGCAAGCCCTTGCTGTGGTCATTAATAACCACAGGAACTGTCAGGAACCTGCAGCTCTCCCAAGGTCCTGCTCCACATCCCGCCACTTCATGTTACAACCTCACTCATGGAAAACAAAAGCATTTTATACATAACCAAAGCACCTGCTTCTGGCCTGCAGAATAGCATGCACAAGCAGACAGAGATGAGCCTGCACTCAGCACACCTGCATCGTTGCTCAGGTGTGTGCTGCACAGAACCAGCATTTTACCATCTCACCATCACGAGCAAATTGGGCAGTACCTAAAGGAGGGTGATACAGCCTAGATCCTCGTCCCTAGTAACATTTATCACTGGAACTGTAGCCACCAGCACCTGAGTACTCCTTGCCCACCACATTACCCATCATCTTTCTGTTCATCTGATACCTGAAGATCACCCACTAAAATCACCTGCATGTCTACAGACATAACAGTCATTTCTCCAATCCCTCTCAGTCATCCAAAGACCACTACAAGTATCAGCCAGAATCATAATGGTTACCAAGACATCCATGTGCTCAAGTGATGCCACCCTGCTACTCTCTCCTGGCCTCCCTCTAGCTCAGTGATCTGTTGCCCATTCTCACAGACTTCTACTATACACCTGGTAAACAAAAGTAATGCCACAGTTAAAAGCAATCCCAGCTCCTGCAGAGCCAAGCACATGGTTCGTGTCCTTCCTACGTGGCTGACTTTGCCCTTAGCACACTTTCAGAGTTGGTTCAAGGGGCCTCTTGGAAATTCAGGGCTCTGCATTTGGGCTTCTTTGTTCCCTCCTACAGAAGTTGTGCAAATCAAAGTCCTTCTTAAGATCTTGTGAGCTGTTACAACACAGAACCATAAACTTATTGCAGCCAGATAAGAAGCAAGAGGAGAGAGATGTAATGTTACAAGGAAGATACCAGAAATTATTAACTCCAGTCACATTTTCATTAACACTTAAAATACAACACCCTTTTCCACCCCATCACACTGCTTGATAAGCTAAGGGCACTAAACCCATTACATGGGTTAATGTTTCTCATTCTAAAGAAAACAAAAATTGGATTAGCTTTGCTTCAACATAAGAAAAACTCTAGAACACTTTCAATATGACATATAAACTGCTCTTTGTAGAGTGGCTTCAATCTTATTCCTTCACCTATGCCAGCTGCAGAGTTTACAAGAATCTTGAAATGGAAACAAAGGTATTTTAGTCTGAATCTTACTCTGCTCCTGCAATGGGACCAACTCTGCTGTGCCCTCCATACTTGTAGTACAAAGATCACAGACATGATCTCAGAAGCATTCAAGAGAAAGGGAAATGTCTGTGTAACAACACACAATATTTAGCATAGGTTTAACTATGGAGATTCACCTATTTACTAATACTTTCAACATTATATTGTCATGGTGGAGCAATCATTAGCAGCTTGGAACCTAGAAGTGCACAAGTGAAAGCAGCCCAGGTGTCAAACTCATCATCCAGAACAAAGTCTGGTGTAACTACTAGCTTTAGCTGTGATGTCCATTGCTCCCTCAATCAGAAGGTTCAGGCTGACCTCTGGGTGCACCAGGGAGCTAAGGAGACAGCATTGCTTTCTCTCCTACCAAAAACTACAACAACAAAAACTTTTTCATGGGTTCTCCAGGGAATGTTCAGCTTTTTGTTTAAAGAAAACAAAAAAACCCAAACCAAAACAAAACGCCCACACCCTTTCCAAGGTTAGATATGACAAAAATTGAGAGTTCCTACAGCAAACAAAGTTTGTCAAAGTTTTCAGCCACATTCTGTCACGGTAATGAAAATGTCTTCATACCAACCCAATTACAGAAGACTACAGACCACCTGACTTGTTCTTCAAGTCATTTGTTGCTAATCATGTTATACAGGCTAACAATAAAACCAGATGTCTGTCGAGAGCTTAAAGGCCTTGCTGACCTTCTGTAGTTAAAGCACCCGTGTTTGCATAGCTAGCAGCACTTGTGAAAAGTTAGGCCAGAACTGCATCTGCTTGCTTTTATCTCCTCTTGCCCAAGAGCTTGTTTGCAAAGAGTTACCAGAAGACAGAAGAGACCAAGTCCAGATAAAACTCAAGCTCACCACTGGATCAGAGCAAGACTGACCACACCACAGCTGTTTAAGAGATGTCATGCCCACTCACTGTTGCCCATCCTTTGTTACATTACACCATCTACGCAGCTGTGTGAAGTCCTCTTCTGCTACTCAGCATGGGCTGTGAAAGCACCTCCAGAAGTGTATCTGTCTCTCTCCAGTGACTAAATCTGATGCCCAGATTTCAATTTTTCACAGACTTTTTCTAGACTCCCCTTACAGTTCCAAGAGTTACTGCACTGAATTTTCACCTTACTTAGCTTATATCACATGGGTTTTATTTGTGTCTGTGTATGCTAGGGCAGATCAAGAGATTCAAGGTGAATCTGAGCACTTCTATCCAAGTATCTGAGGTTATATATACTGTAAAGCCTCTTTGCTCTGCATTACAGAGGAAATGATGTGTTTTCATGACTAGAGACCTCCATGACTTACCATGGCCAGACACATCAGTGTACATCTTCATCTGGCCTACTAGCTGCTACAAAACTGTCCCACTGCAGGATGAACCAACTTGTTGGACAACCTGAGAGCTGGTGTCAAGCATGCTTTCTGCCTAGTACACAGACCACAGGAGCCTCCAGACATAAATCACCCCAAACTCTCCAGCACGGTAACAGTGCTTGAACCAAAGAAGCCCTCCCCATATTTATAAGCACTCACACTCTCTTACATTTCCTATTCCAAATGTTAAAACTGATATGCAATGACACCTTGCACTACACTGGATGACCAAGAATGATTCTCATACACAATCTACTTAAGTCACACTGAGGAACCTGCTAATACGTCTCTAGTCGAGAATTCATTCTGCAGCAATATGGACACTCACATACCAGCCACTTCCAGAGCCTCGCAGCTAGTCAGCCCTAAGAGGGAGGTGGACAGACTCCTCTTCTGTTCAGTGCTGGCTGTGCAGTGCTGCTGCAAGACATGGTGGAAAACACAAAGACCTGACTGTGTGATTGGAACAAGAACAAACTTAGTGAAGTACACTTCCCATATCATATTTGACAATTACAACCATGGCCACTAACCAGTCAGACTGGGCTCTGAGACCAGCTCATCTTCTGGTGCAAAAGCACCAAGCTATGACCTTGAGGTAGATTCACCAGTGGAGCTCTTAAAACGCCAGCACTGCATTCAAGGCATTCCGCTGCAGACCGTCGTCACAGCATTTGATGTGAAATCCAAACAGCAAGGCAGGAGCACACAAGGTTTTGTGCTGCTATCCAACAGGATACGTCTAAATGCTTTCTTACAACTGACAGGGTGAGCTACCTGTTTTAAAGCCTGCCTCATTTAAACATTAACTGTCTCCACACAGTCATGCACAACTTTGGGTCATAACCAGTCTCCCAAACAGCTTCATGAAAAGTTTCTGCCTCTGGAACAGGAAATAACATGCTTCAATCTTTACTATAACATCAACCTTTAGGCACTTATTCTTCCAGATTATTAAGTGCAAGTTAGTTTGTCCTCCCTTGGCCCACACACAAAACACAGTAGGGACCTTTTTCCACCTGTCCAGTTCCTTGCAGCAGACATTGTTCACTTGGGATGGACCTTTGTTTTGACAGTCACCCTTAACCTGGTGGTTCCCCATTCTGTTCCTATTTTTGCTGCTGGTAACATCAGGGAGAGGCAGATCCAGCAAAAGAAGGGAAGTAACATTTCAATGACTGGAGTGATTTAAGGTTTTGTTCACTTACTGAGAATGAGCTGTTCATCTAGAGACATGAACTGAGACAGCCAGGAAGACCAATCAAGCAACCTCCACCATGCACAGCCAAAAAGCATACCTCTCAGTGGAGACAAGGGAATCAATGAAGGTGGCATTTGGTGCAAATCCATTACACCACTCTGACAGCCAGGTCTGAGCAGGAGATTTACCTTTGCCCATGTTTGGAAGGGCACAGTGACAAGTTCTCACCAACATACTGTGCTTCTAGAAGATCAACACAGCCCGAATGGTGGTCACCAGGATTTAATAAAGCAAGTACTGCTAAGAATACTGAAGTCATGTGGAAAGTATGCTGTCAGCATTCATCCAACATCTTCAGAGTGGAGAGAAAACCCCACCCAGGTTTTAGGCCACTGCCACAAACAAATCTGCTACATCAGCTGCTGGTCACTGTAAGACAGGCCAGGAGGATTCCAGGTGCAGGAGACCATGTTAGGAACCAATAAAGGTCCAAGCTCACTCTGCAATAGTCATGCTAGGTTTTGGGATGATGGTTCAATCTTTTTCACTTTTCAAACCCCTAAAAACATTTTTTTCCATGACAATACAGATTTTCAAGAATTTTCCTATCAGACAGAAATTTGTCAGACAAAATCAAGTTCACTTGAGTGACGCACAGTGTAATGAGATCCATACCCGGACCAAGGAGGTGAAACCAAATGACAGAGTTTGAGAAAGATACTAAGAGCAGAGCTGTTCTCCCATGCATCAGCTTTCAGGCTGACACGTGCCTGTTCCACACCCTGCTTCATGCCTGCCTTCACCCTGATCCCTGGCTGGCTCAGCACACACTGGTCCATCAGGATAACACCCCTGAGGCACCTTTGCCCAGAGAGCAGGCTATTCCAGAAAGCTACCTCTGCCAAGAGCTCAGGCTATATCTAGCTCAGTATCCTAAAACTCCCTCAGCACCTCCTGTCCTGAGAGGACAGCAAAGCTGAAACATCCATTGTTATCTCATTTTAATGATTCCCTCCAGCTTAACCTGGAGGGAATCATTTAAAGAAGTGGAGGGGGGAAATATCCTTGGATATCTTTGGTAGTGGAAGCAGCTACGGAAAGGAAGGCTGTGTGTCCTTGAGATCCCCTGCACAAGTAACCAGAAACTGTACGTGCTACAGAAGCCATGAAGTGCTTCTACTCCCAGCCTGACAAGGTTTGAAGAATCACCTGTAAAGCTAATCAAAAGGAGGCAAGCTACTGCTTTCCCCAAGTCCTAATCACAAAGTGAGAGACAACCTAGAAGAAAGGGAGGTGAGAGGGGAGCAGAGGAAAAGGAAGGACCTTTCCTATCCACCAGCCTGAATGAAGAACATTTTTGTGCACAGTGAGCTGATCTCAAGATCTATGCTTGGAGGAAGGGTTGAAGAGAGTCCAAGCTGAGACACAAAGAATACGAGACATATACACAGACTTCTGCTTTTAAATTAAATTCCTTTGCAAAAGAGGGAAGTTGAAAACTTTGCTCAGGGAAGCAGGCTGAGGACAACTCAAGCACATGTGGAGGGACTATAGGTGCCTGTCTACACATTACTGTTTACTTAGAATCTTAAAGGGTAATCAGCACTGGGAGTTAATCAGACAGCAAGGCCAGAAGATACTGGGTTGAAATTACAGACCTTATAATAAACAGTGAAGAACACTGGAAGATTTTCAGCATGCTCCCTGCAGGCTTCAAGGCCCATGAATAACTATGGCAAGCAAGCTGTATGTTCGGCATTTACAGAGAAAGCCAAACCCCTGAAGAAGAAAATTAGGGCCCCATGATTCAAGAAAAGGTTTGAAGCCCAGCTCTAGTTGATCTAGAGTATGGATGAGACTCTTTCCACAAGGTATATTCCTCATCATGGTTTTAAGAGAGCCTCCTACAATCCCACTGCCATGTCTGCAGGCCACCCAGCTAAGGTGATAGAAAAGAAATTTCACCTTAGACATAATAGTCTGTCAGGTCTAACCCCTCCAACAGCAGCCAGTACTTGGTGTGTCTTGACAAAGGAACAAACATCTCATTAGACCAGCACAAGTCAATTTACTCCAGTTATGAATAAAGACATAAACCTGAACTGAGTGGGGTTAAAAAAACAACCAAACAAAAAAATCCACCCCAACCCATGGTGGTGTGTTTTCTTTCCAAAAGCTCTATAGGGGTTTCTAACTCTCAGACAGGAACTGGGGAATTAAGATCCCTTTCCTGATTACCGAAAAGAGATCTGTGTCAGGTCTGTCAATACAGCTGTCCAAACATGGCACATCCCATGTCATACATCCAGGAAGGCTCCAAACCCAGCCACTGACCCTCACGTTTAGCAACACACGAGCTGTGACTGCAACAAAGCGCTGCAGGCAAGCAAAGATCTAGCTCCTTCCTCAACAGAGCCAGTATCAGTGTGACGCATGCTAACCCACACAGATGTCTTTCCAGCACAGTCACATCAGCCTCCTGGGCAGCTCCTGCATACTAATTTTGGTTTGGCGTGATTTTAATAAAAATGAATGATGACAGCAACCAGCGAGTTTTCCATGGCTGCTGCTATCCACCCTAGTAGCTCAGGAGAACAAAGTCAACATGTGCACCATGCTTTCAGTCCCAGGAGGCGAGTGCCATCACCTAAATGCTTCTACTATCACCTGAGAGAAAGATATAGGCATTGAGGCTGCCATCCACGGTTACTACAGCAGCTGCCCATTTGCCCCCATACTGGATAACGCTGCAGATACCTGCTGGACATGGGAGACAACATTTCAAACATTAAACAGGAGCTTTTGGGATCTCACTGGCAAGAGATGTTCTGCTGCCTTCCTTACTGGTCAGTCACAGACACAAAATAAAACCTCCCTGCTGGATCCTGACCTGTCACAGGTTTTGCTTCCCCCTCCTTCAACAGCTCTGCAACCACAGCAAGCAAGGACAGGAACCAGAGGTCTTGCATCAAAAGGAACAGAAACCTGAGAATGGAGAACTTGTACCAGGGGTTCATTCCCCAGCTCACGTCTCTGATCCAACTTGCTCCACCAACTCCTCATCCCCACAACTACTGCATTTTAGTATCAGTGATGTGTAGCCTGCAGAGCTTTGGAAGTATTCACTGATAGTACTGCCTGATAGTACTGCCTGAACAAGAAGAGATTTCTGAGGAAAAATGTTTGAAAAACCACAACAAACTCCAAAACCACCACGTAACTGAGACCTAGCTGTATGAAGTACTTGTAACAGTCAAGACAGAAAACAGAGAACAAAGTCTATTGATTCAATGTTTGTTATCTGCACCTGGCTATAAAGCCTCACGTTCACCCAATATTTAGTTTCCTCTTGTGCAAACCTCAACCTCCACTTTATTCACACCTCATCTCTCCTCCCTCTCCCAGAATATGACAGTGGGAAACACCGCCTGGCCAGCACCTCAACATCGAGCGGCGGGACACGCGTCCCAGCAGGCAGCGAAATCACTGCCTGCTACCCTGGGCAGGGGAGCTGCCCGGCAGCACGTCCACACGCATGGCTGCGGCTCCCGAGAAAAAGAGCCTTTGTCCCCCGCAGCTTTCAGCGCAGGCGATCCAGAAACAGCAGGGACTGAGTCCAGCAGCACTAGGAAATGGGAAGAGGCAGGAAAGAAAAGGCTGGGCTGGTCCTAACTTCTGTGCACCTCTGGTGCTGAGGACGGCTCCCTGTCAAAGGGACCAAGGCTCTTAAGAATGGTACCACTCTTAAAGCCTTCAGGCACTGGCTAGAAGACTGGAAGCTTTCTTCTGCAGACAGCTTACATATACAAAACATTCAAAAGTACTGCCATTTAATCACTTCAAGGTAAGATTTGATCACTGAAGTTTCCAGGGTGAAAGATCTGCTTTAATTCACCCCCTTCAAGGCACAACACTATCTTTCCTTGAGGCAAATTCTCCAGCACAGATGGATAGAGCATATCCACCACCCTCATTTTCAGAAGGGAAATATCCTGCTTTAGAGATGGAAAGAAAACTTGCCTTGGACAGAAGGATTCCCCAAAGCACAATGGAATCTTTGGAGACACCACAGTTTCACGAATACCCAGAGCTTTCCCAACAGGACACTGAAAAAAATCTCATGTCCCACTTGTTCCTGCTTCTAAGTCACTGTCTCCCACTTGTCCAACCAAAGTAATTGAGTGGCCATGCACTGAACAGGATGGAGAAACAAACCTCTGTTAAAAACAGCTATACCAATCTATGTTAAAAGTAACCAATGGTTTCTGATATTCCAGTCTGGCTCATAAGGGGTGGAACTGATTTTCTCAGCAGCAGTGCTTACTCACACCCTCTTACAAAGTGTTGGGCCATTGGCTTCACTAAGTCATACTGACTGTGAGGGTGGACCTTAGGTTAAAGCACTCAATCCAGTGACTGAGCAGTTTTAACAGTGGTTTTAGTCACAGCCGCACCAGAACCAACAAGGATCAAATTCCATGAGCACCAGGAAATAGGATGGGGTGGAAAAGAATAGGCTGGATTGCTCCTGCCTTCTGTGTCCAGTCTGTATCCATGAAGTCCCTGAAAAACGTTGAGGTTTAGACTTGCCAAACTTGTAAACAACAGAACTGAGAAATTCACTCCCATTTCTAAAGAGAGAACCACAGCCAAGCCTTTTTTTATTTATTTCAAGATAAGCTGGTGAATTCTTTTAAACTCATAATTATACAAGGGAAATGGAGATAAGACAGACACATTTTCAGGCTCAAACTCATTCAAAGTGTTTTAGAACAAGTTTATTTACTGAAAACTTTGGCTTTACTCATCAAGAGTTAGAATTTCCAAACCTCAGTTTTTGTATACCTACTATTGATACTTCAAGGTTTCACTAAGATTCAAGTGTTTTAAAAATAAGAAGTGAGAATCTTTTGTTCTAAGGTACATACAGTACAACCCCAAAATTATGAAGAATCAAGCTATAACAGCAAAACTCCTAGGCACTCCTGGATGCCCAGCTATCATTTAACTGATCCACAGAAACATTCAACTCTGGTGCAGATAAAACTTATTTTCCACCAGAAGCCATAAAATGCTCCCAGTAAATTGGGAAAACTTATGGGAGGAAAGAAAAACTTCAAATCCAGAAGTTTCACAGGCATCAGAAACTTGATGTCTTAACTACTACATGCCTTTCACTTAGGCATAGTAAGTACCGAGAGTTAACATGTAGGAAATGCACTTCTGGGTCCCTAATTCCACACAACTCCAGAGCACAGAGATTGCTTTATATTGCCCAAATCTCTAATTAAACTTTTGGATGACAGAAGAGCCAATTCACCTTGGTAGGTTATTTCCCCATTAACAACCACAGCCCTTTGATTAAAGGCAGGTTAGGATCAAAGAGGAAGCTTCATTTGGATTTGGGTCTGATAGCACAGCTGCCACAGGCAAAGTTTAAAGATGAAGGGGTGAGAAACTCAAATTACAGCAAGAAGGATCTAGAAACAGATATTACTGTGGAACAATAAGGATCCTGAAAAAATAAGTGTTAGCTTGGAAAAGGAAGGGTAGTCTGTGCTTTGGCTGGTTTAAAATCAGAGGACAGAAAATTGAAAGAGTGAGCTGCTTGACATTTTTCCAGGAGCAGGAAAACACAGTCAAGGCACCTTTTCCCAGATCAAAAAGGAGCTGGGAGCAGAGTGACATGACCAGGCTCCCAGGGAGCAGTGGGGAAAGCCCTTATTCTTGGTATCTGCATGATGAGAGCACCTAGGCCTTTGAACACTTGGCTTCCTGCCATGTCTGGTGATGGCTGGAGATTTCTGTGTGGGAACTGAAGGGAGATGTAATTGGAAGGGGAAACTTCAATGGTGTGCAGTTGAAGTTTGGTGCTTTGCTAAGCAGATGAAAGGAGAGAAATATATGCAGGATCAGAGCTGATCACAAGTATATTGGGAAGCACCAATCTCCAGCTGCAGCTGTTTTTCCACATGCACATGCTGGTGTACGTGAAACACTGGGACATCTTCCTCCAAACCTCCTTCTCTATCAAAAGAAACAAGTGCGTAACACAAAAGCAATCGTACTGCCCCAGTACACTGCCAGCAAAAAATAAAACACTTTCTTTCTCAGCTCAGACTCCAGAGCAGGGATATAAATAAGCCAAAGATGCTTGCTCAAAGCAGGCAGTCTGCCTCTGCTGATCTTTACTACCACAGACAACACGAGTACAAAAATTTCTGCTACAGAGAACAGGGCAGCCTTACACACATTATAACAGCACTGTCCGGAGCGCAGGCAATGTGCGATGGCTTGCTGCACGTATGCATACGTTCAAGGATTTTTTTTTTCACCCCAACACAGACTTCCTCATCATTTGCAGATGTCAGAATGAGACCTCTAGAGAGCAAGTAACTTGCCCATGGCTATACAAGGAGTCTACAATACTGGTAAGAAGCAACCCTCAGTTACATGTAGGTTAACACTAAACATTAGCCTTTATTACAGAACAAAAGGAGAAACTGCCACAGTTCCCCACAAAACCATGAGAAGCTGCACTGAAAAACTGCCTGTCACAGATGCTCTGTTTGGTTTTGTACTTTCCATGTCATTACTTTTCTGTTTTATCGTTCTGTGGGTAGGATTCTCACATAACCTCTGAGGAGGCATGATAAAAATCAAATGTGTGGTTTCACAACTCCTGAACATTGTTCCTTACCACTGCTGAGACTGTGTCAGCAGTACACACTCGCAAGAGGACATTTCTGACACACAGGCAAGCCCAGCTGTTGCTGGAGGAGACAAAGGTGTGTCCTGTCTGTTTTTCAGCCTTCTAGGTTTCAAAAACTGGGTGATAGTGAAGGCAGGATGATGCTTACTTTTGCAATGTTGAGTCAGCTTTGTATATGTTGAATTTCAAAGGTCTCTTGCTTCTGAGAAGCAAGGACACCAACTGTACAGTGAAAGGCAGACTGAAGGGTTCAAATGAACAGTAATTCCACACAGTAATTCCCAAAGTGAGGCTTACAGCTTGAGAGAGGATTGAAAGACCCAAGATGCATAGATATTAGTTCCAAAAATAATAAATGCAACTAAATATATAACATTTTCCCCAAACCTTTTATTTTTCCATC
The DNA here is from genome assembly GCA_013399135.1 of Heliornis fulica. Classification (NCBI taxonomy): domain Eukaryota; kingdom Metazoa; phylum Chordata; class Aves; order Gruiformes; family Heliornithidae; genus Heliornis; species Heliornis fulica. The sequence continues at coordinate 354,831 of VXBZ01004964.1, read as the reverse complement.
CACATGTTATGACCTAGAACTAGTTCTGAAGCCCAAATGTATGAGTTGCATCAGTCCAGCACACCTTGTGAACAAAGCTCAAGGACAAGGGAACTGAGGTATCTCACATCACCTTCTCTCTCCTGCACAACTCTCTCAGAGCAGTCACAGCCAACTTAAACAGAGTATATCCCCAACTTGCCCCTTTTTTTTTTCTTCAAACAAATGGCAAAATCAATCCAAGCCATCCTTAACTGGCAGCTGTAAGAAACACCAGAAAGAATGACAGCAACAAACAGAAAGCAGATCAAGGAATTTCAGTAAGGAAACAGAAGAGACAGACAAGCAAAGGCAGCAGAAAGCATTATATATGAATTTTCATCTCTCAGCCTGTTACCATGAAAACAGATTCTGTTTTCATACAACTTACTCAAGTTTCCAGCCACTTACAATCATCCCTGCTTATCCTGGCCACAGCTTCAGGATAACACACTAAAAATCCATCGAGTTTGGTGCATGTGCATGGGGTTAGAAGAACCACCATTACCACTAGGGACAATATTTTATGAATCAAAGTATCATCAGGGGGTTACTGTAGTTGGAAAATTAAGGATAGTGGTAGTGGGGGGAAGAAATTAAGAATTTGTTCTGTCACCACAGAGCCTTTTCTATCTTTTTTCATCTTCATCATCCTGAGACTCTTTATGGACCAGCGCTTAGAGCATGGCACAAGAGTCTACACATCTTTCAGATCCCAGGTTTCCCTTTCTCATTATCTTCTGCAGCTGCCTCACCACAGTAAAGATCTTATCTTTGGGAAGGGAACAGGAAGGGCTTAGGTGAATGCTCACAGCCCAACTCTGATAAGCAACCCTACAACAACAAACCAGAGCAACTGAACAATAAACTTTGCAAACAGGGAAACATATGAGGGACCTAAAGTTTACATTAAGAAAACATGTCTTCACACCACAAATCCATTAACAGGTCAAGGGGGAACAGAGAAAGAAGCTCTGAAAGCAGCAGAGTCTGAGCATTACAAATTCACCTCCAAAAGCAAGTGCTTGTTTCATCTGTTGAGGAAAACCAAACACTTTGTTTTCTGTTCTCCACTTCATGAAACAAGGAATTACTCATCCCTTGAAGACAGTACAGGCACGTGATTCCTCAGCATCAGAAAACCAAAAACACAAGAATAGCTTTTTTTTTTCTGGCTCCTTTAGTGCTTGCCCCCTGCTCATTCTGGCTAAAAATATCCATCAACATTTTTGATGCCCTTCTGCATCTACAGCGTGACTGGCTTCGGACCTGTGCCATCCCCAGGCTTGGAGAATGTGCTGCAGGGTGCCTCCCAAAAGATTGTCAGCTGTTCCTTTGCCTCCCACTGCCCATCACTGGTGGTTGGCAGGCAGGTACTGGAGGCTCTCAAGGAGGACTTCATTTCCACAGCCTGACACTCCACTGTCCCACCCTGGTTTTCATTCACAGCTTCATTCATGATGGTGAAACTTTAACCCACCCAGGAAACCCATTTATGTTACTGTTACATCACTAGACCAGGGGCATGGGTATCCGCGTCCACAGGGCTTTGAGGACAGACACAGTCAGCACTGCACATGCAGGCCCTGCCAAGGTGAGCAGTAGTGTTAAAAGGCCTGTTCAAGAGCAGGACTTAGTCCCTACAAGCACGTGCTCCAGAAAGACAAGGCAGACCATCACTCTCTTGGAGCTGGTCTAGGAAAGACCTCACTGTTCTGCATAACAAGTCGAACAACGCAATTCACCTCCAGAGCATCTCTCCCTTCCTCCAACTATCCATTAACTTCCATTAATCTGCCCTCCCACCCCCACCCCGGATAATCAGAGTAATGCTCTTTAAGCATAGAACTATGACAGGGCAAAGCCACCCTGGCTGCAAGCTGTGTTAGAGGGCACAGTGACCCTGCTGGAAATGTAATTGGGAATATTATGCTCTGGAACCTCCAAATAGTCTACTTATGAGTCAGCTCCCCAGAACAAGACTGCAGAAAGGCCACTTTTGCTGAACGAATTTCTTGACATAACAAGGGATACCTGGCTGCATAGCAACTCACTGCAGTTCTGAAATGAAGTGTTCCTTCCCCCAACTACTCTAGGCACCTTCTCGCTTAATTAAGAGTGACATTTATCCTTGTGTGAAAGAAAATTATCTTGAGAAGTGTTAGCTAGCAGCACTATTTTCCTCTCCTTCCAAGTTGTTCAGGTCTCTGGCATCCATACCCTACTGCAGCTGTCAAAGTCGATACACTGGGATACTGAAGAAGACACTCACACTCTACTCTCACAACAGACTTTTTTCTGAACATCAACAGTATGTAGTACTGTGAGTACTCATTTCTGAGCAGTGACTGAAAGAGGCCTTTGGCACCCATTGCAGGACAAACCATGCTGCTAAATGAACTACCAAAAAAGAAAAGCCACCAAATACTGTGAAATAAAAATAAGGTGGCAAGGAATAGCATTTTGCTTTCTCTTTTGCTCCAGAAAGAGTTTTCATTAATTTATGCAGCCACAGCATCACTCCTCATTCCTCTTTACACACACTAAGTTGCACTCAGGTTACCATACACGTGAAGAGGCTGGGAGTGGGGCTTTTTCACCCATTCCGCCTGGGCCAGCTCTGGGATTCGCCACAAATACAGCCAGGAGTCTGGCAATCAAGGGTAAAGACAAAGTGTTTCCATCTGACAGTAACAGCTTATCTTTGCAGACACTTATGTTAAAAACAAAGTGAAACAAAACGTTATAATGGTAATGTAAGAATCTTACCTGTTAAGACAGGGCACTGACATTAAGGATGTGGTTACGTAAAGACAGATAAAAATCCCGCAGATGACTTTCCAAAACTACCAAGATGTAGCATATACCTCAAACTGCTTTCACAACATAAAGGCCAATACAAGAGAGAGACTGGACCAATACCATAACAACAACAAAATATCAGATGTGGAAATAAATGAGTATTAACGATCTAAAGTGAAAACCAAGTAGAAACAAAGATCTAGCTTAAAAACCTGCATTTGCAAGAGAAAAGTAATATACTTTCTATATTTCTAATATCAGTCTTCAGAAGGATTGCTTTCAACAAGAAAACAGGCACACTGGCAAATACACAGTACATCTCCAGGATGCAAGAGCTATTTCCCTCGAGGCAGTCTACAGCACATGTCCAAAAACACACAAATAAATCCTCAGCTCTCTGGGTGCTTTACAAGCATTCTCTCTCATCACTTTTGAACAAGGCAAATTAGCTAAGCAGAAAAGTTATCTTACCTGTGTACCTGCTGGTTCAAACCAGGCACTTCCTCTCTCACAGAGGGCACACAGAAGAGGGACGTGTCTTGAGCTGGTGAGCTGGCTGGGGCCCCCAATGTGCATGTAGCACTGACTCAAATTCTGACACTGAATTTTTATATGAGTATTTTAGCACCTCGACTGTTTTCAACATTTTAGGTTGTTTCTCCTTCCACCCACAGTTTTTCAATTTAGCTTCTAGCATCATTCAAGTCTAAATTAAAGTCTCAATACAGCAGGAGTGGAGCTGTGACAGACAACATAGCAAAGCAATTTCTCTTCTCACTGACACAACGCCATAGTTTGGCCTCTGCAGACACACTGTGCTGGGCTCACATACTTGCATGCAGATGAGTGTCTGTCTGGCCTCTAGGTCATCCAAGCACCTTCAAAATCAGGTTCTTTTTAAAGGTTCCTGCTGCAATAGGCGATTCAGTCTTTTTATGTTATGCCTCTATCGTCTTCACTTCTTTATGTGATTTTTCATTATGTCTGCCCTGTGCAATAGATACAACCTGTGTACTAAGCTTGTACCCTGGCATGAATTCAAGGGTTGGTTCTTGGCTATAAACAACAGTATACAAGAAACTGAAACATGAATTACCTTGCTTTTTTCTTCCTCGGATCTATGTTTCCATCCCCACATCCACCTCCAAACATTCAACTGACATCACCCCTCCAAGTGAAACTCGCTGTATTATTAAGTGGACTCCCCTCTCCACCCCAATGTTTATTGGGAAAATATGATGCTTGACAGATTTCAGCATTTAAAAAGAAAGCAAGTATCTATCTCTCTCTCTCCTAGCCCTTACTTTTAAGCTCCATATTAATCTTTAGGAAGAACATGAAAATGTCCTGCTTTTTCACCACCCAAGCTTCTGAGAATAAAAACAAACCCTGGCAAATGCCATTTAGACTTCACTTTCAACTTTTTCCTCAACTATTATATATCCTTCAGTCAGGGGTTTCTCAGAGTCAGAATATAATGGAAAGAGAATGCAAAATTAAGAAGCTGGGTGCTAGGTACAGGTCTAGTAAAGCTAAGCTGGGAAAGAAGCCACTACTGGTGGTCTTGCTGATTCAGCCCTATTTGCAACAGGTCAAACTTGGGTTTACTTCCGCTGTACCCTTACCTCAGGGCAGATCCTCTCTTCAGCACCCTGGATTGCTAGTCTTTCCCCTGTCACTGAGCTTGTTGCTACCCCTCTATCCCACTCCATCTTGTACTTACTATCAAATGACCCCTTTTGCAGACAAGCCTTAAAGAAATCATACAGAAAGGAAGAGAAAAGTAGCAGGAGATAGGACATCTTGGTGACAGATGTGGTTTAAGAGTGATGTAAAACTGCTGCCCCAGTTGAAGTAGCTGGGTCAGTTTAAACCACTGCTCTGACAAAACCAAAATTTTATCTAGAGGCAAATGTATTGAGATTCACACAAAGTGCTCCAGCAGAACGTGTGCAGAGCAGGAAACAAGGCAGCAAAATAACCATTCAGAAGCGGTAGCTTCTTCCTCCAGAGCCAGAAGCAAACACCTACCAAAAGAAGCGCGGGAGATTAAGAATCTTAAGAGTTTAAACCAGAGTTTTCAGGCTTTGAATGTTTCAACCTTGATGCCCCAAACGGGTGACCTGATACCAGAGGTGCTGAAAACTCACAGCTTCACCAGAAGACACATAGTCTATTAGGGTTAACTTGACCATTCAGACTTGGTTTGTCTAGTCTGGAGTGTTTGAGCTGCATGTTTGCCACTATCACACACCTTCCCAAGTGACAGACCATCAAACACTCAGCTGCTCAGTGTGTTAGCACACCCAAGCCATCCTGGCCACCTGCAGTTGTATGCCTAATTCATAACTTTCTGAGCAACTTGGTTTCCACTTGCTTTTCTCTTTTTTTTCAAAGCAGACAGGTAAAAACCATTGAATTCCCCAGAGTTCCTGCTTTTCAGCAAACCAGAGACTAGGGAGAACACGTATCTATCAACACCCTGAAAATAAAACAGGGGGAAACATCAAACAGCCTCAAAGAAAGGTGGTAAATTTCCACCCCACACTCTGTCTTTGCCAGCCTTAAGCAGATACCAAATCAGAGACCAAAAAAACTGGGCACAGCTGTGGAACTGGGTAGTAGCTACATCGTAGCTCTGTAGTTAATAAGGTCAAATGGCATCACTTAATTCAGCTGGCATCAATGTGACATTCCAGGCAACAGGACTTCAGCGACATCAATGCCTATTACTTGGCTAGGCATTTAACATAGCTTAATTAAACCCTATCTATAGCCAACAGTAACACTAGTAAGAGGAATAGATAGCATAAATAGTGCTGTTTGCACAAATCCCCCTTCTCAAGTCCTCCACCTCCTCCCCTGCAACGCTCATTTTAAGTGCTGATACATTTGCAAGAAGTATTTTTATTTTTATGCAGGCCCTAATGCAAAATGAAGCAACCAAATTGGGACAAAACATAAAAGGCATTTGGGGCCATACCTGACCTGGAGAAAGAGATAAAGGAGCAGGTGTGTGCTACGAGGGACTGGGGCAGTGGAGCTCTTATAAGGCAAAGTAATGTGAGAGAGGGACTTCATAAGTGATAGGCTGGATCCAGAACCCTTAAAAACTTAGAAAAGCTCCTGTGTGGATTCGCAATCACCATAGTGAAAAAGGATGGGAGTCTCTCAAGGATTTGTCCTCTCAAATGCAGGACAGATCTAGAACACATAACACACGTGATGGGGCAAAGGGAAAGACACATGTTTGGACCAGCTGTTGGGACACCTGGAGCCAGAGAGCAATAGCTGCAAGGGATCAGATGTGGGGGAAAAGACTTAGGAATGATGCCCTCCACAGCCAGGTTAGGTTACAGAGTGTGGCTTGGCTCATTGAATGAGAGCAGCACAGATGACTGGCTCTTGTTGGTTCTTCCCAAGCAGCTTTTGAACACCTCTCTTTCCTCTCCACACGAGGAAACTAACTCTACTGCAGAAGTGCATAAGGATGAGTAATAGCAAATTTGAGAACTGGGCTTGATGGGCCAAGTTCCCCTTCTGTGAATGGCTGTAAACCCACTAGCTTCTTTGCTAGATTACTTGCTGATAATCTAGGCCACATAGTGTTTGGAGAGAAGCAGCAGCACAATGAACTCTCCAATGAGCCTCCTCAAAAATTAGGGCCTCAACTGGAGACTTGGGACTGAAGGCTTAGAAGATGTTCCAGCTAAAACCACCCCAGGTCTACATCAACCATCTCCATCCGCCTACTGTATCCACAGTCTCATTGTAAGGGCATCCAGCCCTTGCAATGCATTTCTTCCCTCAACTATTTATTTTCATCAAGAGTTACGAAATAAAGAAAGCAAAAGCTTCAAGCTCAGCAAAAATTTATAGTCACACAACTGCTACAGATACCTACCTCTTCACAGACAATTCCCAGACCACAAGCAGTTGGATGTGGAGTAACAGTACAAGCTCTACAATTGACAGATCACATCACACATCCCTCCCCGACTTTCTCCAAATACCCTGCCATCACTCAGACTCTGAACCCTTCCTTGCACATACAGCTCATCCTCCTCTCCAAAGAAAGCCAATCTCTTTTTCAAATTTCTTCATCTTATTTTCATAAAATTTTGCTGTTCAAAAACAGCCTTGCACCCCTGCCTACAAAACAATCCTTGCCAATCCCCTGCAAAAATATCTGAAAACCCTTTTAAGTCTTTTAATCCTTTTATGGAATATAGAATTTTACTGTAACAAACCAGAAGTATCTTAATTATCTGAGACTGTCCAATATTTACATTGGAATTATCTCAGGATAGGGAATGACCTTTTCTGGTAATACACAATACAGTCACACTGCAGATGCTAACAGATAATCATACAGTCTGTAGGCATGAAGTGGGAAATGTTACTAAAGTGGATACATTCTTTCAATAGCTCATTGTTTATTAACACATTCCTAGACTTGGCTTTTTGCAAAGTCTGTTCAGTCAAAACAGAAAAGAGAAAAATCCTTAGTATTCTACTGTAGAAGTCCATTTGATACATAGAATAATAGTCACTTCACTCCTTTGCTGAGGAGCCTATACCTTAAGGAGTGTTTCAATGCAGAACCCAAGTATGTTTCTCCATCCGAACAAACTAAAACTTCTCCTGAGCACTGATGCTCTCAGAGTCTGCCATCCCTCTCACCAGAATTTTTTCCAAAATCCATTTTCAGAGCAACCTCTGAAACATGCTGTCCCCTGCCAAAAAATTCAAACCTCTTTTTGGTCTCTTGTGTCAGAATCAGCATCTAAATGAACCAGAAGGGTCATGTTCCACTCGCAGATGGAGGGAGCAGAGATGGAGATGGAGCATCTCTAAGACACTGCTCAACTGCCTGGAAAAAACAAAATTAATGAGCTGAACATTCAAACTCCTGGAAAGGAATTCCCTGCATTTTTTAAATATAAGGGTTTTTCTCTGAGTTTTTGCCCTTATTTTTCCCACAATGGCATAGCAAGCAGAAATGGAAATAAGGTTGGTCATTCCACACTCAGAATCCCAGAGCTGTTAGGATCAAAAGGCTTACTGTAACAGTAAGGCAGTATTACCTACAGTTGTACTAGAGAGGTATAGGACCATTTCTGTTAATGAAAAGTAAAGACACACATTTTCAAATATCAGTCTCTATATCTTATTTGGTATATGTTCCCATCAGTCACTGGCACCATTCCAAATAAATACAGTGGGATATAACTACTTATTCACTCTTCAGATAACCAACTGGCCTGATAAACTGTACAACCAAGCCAAGTAGTATGAAGTTAAAAAAACACCACACCAAAATAAAACACAAACACTTTTAGCTGGTTTTCTTTCAAACACTGCAGTTACTGTAAGACTGAAGTTTGTTCCCCTTCCATCCCTGCTGGCAAACAAGCACTGCAGTTCTAACACAGTTTCCAAGCAGAGTGTTAGCAATTGCCCCCCCTGAAAAATGTTTGTACTTCAGCTATATCAACTTCTATCAATATTCAGTGAGGAATTAGGAAAAAATATCATTTCACAACAGATTCCTAGCCTTCTCAATCTTCATGTCAAATCCTTTCAGAAGCCAGTACTTCAGACTTTGCTATCTGTGTATCAAGAGATTAAATGCAGCCCATAGTTTTCACAGAGGGATTAGTTGTTGTTAAGAAATGCTTTCCTCCTTACTGGCAAAGTTTGCACTCTCCATCCCGTCTAGCAGCCTATATGAAGCACAAACTGCCACCCAGACTTCTCCTTTCTTCTAAGGAAGTAAGAAAAAGAAAGGTGACGATGCTGGCTTTCATGGCTAACTGCACCTTTCTAGAAATGCTGACTTTCAAAAACTTAAACCTGCCAGCTACAGGTGTACACAAAGTTTACTCCAGCACAGCCTAAACAGTAGAAACATCTGTGCTACATACATACATACATCTGAGTAAGAACAGTATCTATTCATTTTATAAAGCTGCTTCATGGTGATTCTGACAGACCTCTTGTCTAGGTCTGTGCAATGCCCCAAGCTCTGGCTTCCAAGCTCTTCCTTCAAATACAAGTGTCCAAACCTGCCCACCACCTCCCGGAATGCAAACTCACAATATAATGGAGAAACTTAGAAAAAAGGCGGGAAAGAGGAAAAATTAATTGATCAACTATACAACATATTCAGGTTACCTGGGCTATTCTTGCAGACCAGAGACTACAAATCTAATCATAAGTACTTTTTGAGTAGCAGCTGAGAAACATAACTACACAAGCAAGTTGGCATAATAAAAATGTTGCCTAACACAAAGAAAAAATATTAATCATATTTACTGCTAATAACTACATTTTCAATTTTTCTCTAGGAATTTATCTATATTATCCTTATCTAAGAGTAAGGGGCAGGAACTACCCTGCAGTATCTGCCAGCTTCAGGGGCGAGCAAAGCCAGGAGATGTTCCAAGGGAAACCTGAACTGAGGTCCATCAGTCACTTGCATGCACCTGCTGAAAAAACACCTGCCAAGATTTATTCACCCCTTGCACTGCTGCCAAAAATTCAGGCAATTCTGCTGAGGCTCCTCACTGCTGTTCTGACAGTATTAAAGTCAACTAATAGCAATTTTTAAAATTGATTTTAACTAGCAAGACAGCGTAAATTACTTTCTCCTTTCTTCCAACACCTTCCTCTGAGAGATGCCCACTTTTAGCTCAGCAGTATGAATGTCAAAATGGTACCAGTTTGCTGGCACTCATGCATCCACTATTGCAGGTGGTGGAAAAAAGCAAATACACAGTCCCTCAAGAGAAAGCTAAAACACAGGCTGACATCAAAATGGGCCTTGATGCTCTATTCCCCTGCCAGCAGCTCTCGGAGGACACTTTAGTTTTTAATACTTGTTCCCATTCTCATTGCTCTGTGTTGAGGAACACATGGTCTCCTAGTCAACATTAATACAGTCTTAGCCCACTGCAGAAGCTGCTGGTCTGCCCACCCTGGCTTTGCCAGCCCATACAGAGATCCAGGCAGCTGAACTGTGACCAATTGAAGAAAACAGAGCTGCAAGTTTGTTATTCTTGGACAAATCAAGCCTATCTTCACAATAATGTCAAGCTGCCATTACAGAATTCCTGGGAAGACAGTCTGATCTCTGCATGTACAGGTAGACAGCCAGGACTGTAAGACAATCCTTACAAAGTTGCAGAACTCACACAGCAGACAGCTCAGGTGTCTGGTCACTATCACAAGACTGGGGAAAAAAAAAAAGTAGCTGCTCTAATACCTGTCAATCCAAACCACCCTCCTGTGACTCCAAAATTTCTAAGACCACAGCTCTACAACACATTTGGTCTGTATAAACAGGGTCTTCTATCTCTGTCAAAATTGTTGGGAACAAATGAAATCTTGCATTACTCCTGAAGGCCCAAGATGCCGATGCCTAACACCTCTGACCTAACACCTCTGACCTAACACCTCTGACCTAACAAAGCTTTCCTGAATGGCTTGGGTAGCCATGACATTCACCACTCATGTTCCAAGAGCATTTGGGATGTTGTAAAAAACATTTGTTCCTGGAAACACAAAACCTTGATAGCAATCAGCACGCATGGTGGAGGCAGAGGGCAGACAGGTTTGATGGCACCTTGTCAGATTAGTTCTGTAACACCAAGTCTGTCCTGCCTAGATCCTCACCAAAAGTCTTAATTGAAAAGAGATCTTACAGATCCTACCTGATGGACCTGATCTCACAAGAAGAGCACTGAAAACTGGCTGTAAGACTTAAACTTACAGGGAATATAAAGTGACCAGGCACAGGTCTGGGCCTTTTCCAGTCAGAAAATTCATCTTTCCATGAGATTCTGCTACTTGAAAGAAATCTGCTGCCAACACCCAGACAGAGGGGCACCTTCAGCAGGGCAATGCAAGGGCCCTGCCATTCAAACCATTCCCTGCGTAAAGAAACATGTGGAGCTGGTTTCCCATTTCACCTCTTCCCCGTGCCATGCAGATTATCTGATATCCAGTAATACAGTCTGAGCTCATGCTGGAATTATCTGTATATCAGGTGCATTAATTCAGATCGCCCACCACTATTCAGTGCCTGTTTTCCAGAAACCTATAGGCACAAAGCACATTTGAGACTGTACCTGCCATGTAAGCCCTACCTTCTTGAAAAAAACAAGCTGAAGTAAGAAGCTCTTTACTTGTCTTCTGGGGAGTTGTCCAGGGAAGAAAGTAAGAACTTTTCATTCCAGGTCAGCAAAAGAACAACTCCTGTAGTTCTTCAAGCTTTCTGTACTTCACTGGCACAACAAAGCATAGACTAGGATGGCTTGGTGGCAAAGCCAGTCAAAAAAATCATAGAAATTTTGAAGAGACAGAAGGATCCGAAGGAAAAACACTAAGTAACTTCCTTCCTCAAAAGGAGGTTGATATGATACTTCCTTCTCAACAAGAGAGTTTTCTGCATCTACTGTTTTTTATATAAAGTCTCCTTCCCCATCTGTAGAGGCTTCACAGATCAGGCAGCCTCTGACAGCTGAATCTGTAAGACAGCTGTACTTAAACTTGGGTTGGGGTTCTTGGGTGCTGCTCATTGGTAGAGACTCCCACCTGCTTCAACAGTTGGATGTCATTCCAGGTGTTCTTACCTGCCATTTTACTCCTACCTGGCCAAGGCATCTTATCAGGGCAAATTCAAAATGCATGCCATGCCTTCTACAAATCCTGTTCCACCCAAATCACAATCGCCTCACATGCAGGAAGGGATTACAAGGGAAAAGAAACAAAGCTCAAGGTTCTTCAAGTAAAAAAATATTCTTTTTGGGCACAGCCTGTGCTGCTACAATTGTTCCATGAGACCAATTAGTTGGAAAAAGCACTGGGATATCAGGCCACAGGGACCTGCCAAAAGCAGTCCTCCGCATTCCTTTTTAGGGCCAGTGTGCTTGGTTACTTCTCCTTGGTGGGCTGCAAACTCTTCAGCAAAGCCTTTGGCTTACAGGCATATAAATTATTTTTTTTTAATAAATAATTGTTTTTTCACTGTAGCAGGTAGAGAATAAGCATCAGCAAAGCTGGCTACCAAGAGGTCATACAGGCCCTGTGAGACCAGGAATACAGCTCAGTCTCCTTGGGCCACGCAGCCAGATGAGAGCAGAACTTTTTGTTCTGATAGAAGTTTTAATCAGGGAAACTTCACCAACATAGATGTAGGTACACATAAATGGGATAAATTAAGTCTACCAAGAATACAAAGCAGAACTGACATCTCATGGCAGTATGGCAAGTCAGTGGCAGAGTCTGCAACCTAAATGGTATCCTCCAACATAGAGGAGTTTGGATGTCCAAACTAAAGTTTGCCAGGTGCTGGAATGGAACCTTCCTGTTTCGTTAGGGACAGAGGGACAAAAGAGGATGCCTTGGTTTGTTGGTACATCAGAGTTAAAATGTGAAAAAAAAATTCAGCCTATTAGTGTTACAGAACACATTCCTCATTTTGCCCAGCTTTCTAAAGAAAAGAGAGCGCGAGAACACCAGCTCCTATTGATAGGAACTCCCCACGTTCAGTCAAACTCTGCAAAGAGAAAAGAAAGTTCATCCTTTTCTACTCTCCACACAATAAAGCTCCCAAGGATATACCTCTTTCCAACATCAACTTTACAGTTCATCTCCTCAGATATGCCCACTAGTCTGCATGCAATTTAAATCCTCAGTCAGCACCTGCACAGCCAACACCCTCCTTTCACTCTGCATCTCTGCCTAAGCTGCTCGAGGAAAACAGAGGCTGATCCTGTGACCAGGATCCTCACTGCCAGTAAAGCAACAAAATCCCAATCCATTTGTTCCCCAAACTCTACCCCTTCCTGGGACTTCACAGAGGAGTTACCCTCCGACCAGGATTGCATCAAGACACTGAGGCGCTGTTCTAAATTTGTTCATAGTATAAATGCTTGTACCTATGCAGGCTGACACATACAGAAACAGGACACTTAAGGCAACACAAGAACTGGGGAAACTGTGGAGATTTTTTAAAATTTCAAAGTGTAAGATAAAAATTGATCACATGGCAGAAACACAAATTTTAACCAAGATGGATTACAGGCGTAGAGGGAATAAAACCAAAAACCTTCCAATCTTTACTGGAGAAGTTTCAAAGCACTTACAAACACTAGACACTATGACACTGGAGGCATTACAATTTTACTCCATTTTAAGAAGTTTAGAATTATGAAATGTCCATAGTTCAAGATCTCAGACTGAAAATCCTTCAGCTATCTGCAGGATGAACGAAGTGCAACTTCCAGCCTAAGCATCCTAATCGTTAGTTGCGAAGTACGATATATGACAGTCGTGCAAAACAGTTGCATGGGTCCCTTCTGCAATGCAGGTTCCTCTGGACAGAGCCATTCACTTATTTGATACATTTCACTGGACAACGGGCAAATTATTGCCAAGTATTAAGGCTACCTTTGAATAGGCAGAGAGAGGTTAAAAGGATGCACAGCCCATTCACAAACAGTATAGTCAACCATTCTGCCCCATATTTCCCATGGAATTGGGAAAGTGTCTTCCAAAAATAGTCAATAGTTTTGCTGAAAGGCTCAAAACAAACAGTACTTCTGAAGAAATATCTTACATACTTTACATAATGGCCATCTGAGAAAGGAAAAAAGGATGTGTACAGTGTTTCAGTGAGAATTCTGCACTGAACAAAAAGGCATCATTCTTTGCTTAACACAAGGCTTAAATTCACCAAGAAGGAAATTGCTGAAGTCAAAGCCTCAGGGCTCCAGTTCAGAGGGAGATACCACTCTGAAGGGAAGATGCTTTATCCTAGATTCAAATCGAAAGAGGATACATAAGAGGAACATTGTCAGCTCGTTTAAGCCTCAAATTTTATGAGACTCAACAAGGAAAGTTCAACCCTGCTCAGCATCCCTCCAAGCGTTTTTAAGTGCTTGGTTTGTTGTGCACCCTCTGCACACTTCTGCTCAGGTATTTTTTTTAACAAATGGTACTTATCTCTAGGCGAGTGGTTTATCCTTCCTGCTAAACATAGTTTCACATTATAAAACAAAATGTAACAAGACTAAAACCAGTATAGAACCACAACCACTGGTGCCTTCCACTTCCCTTTGTACTTAGCACACTTCGTGTGCTGAAAGTTCAGGTTGATGTGTCTGCCTCAGTGAATACGTGTTCCTTAGAGACAAGGGTAAAACACCCAACACTCTATGAAAATGGAATTGTTAGAGATGAAGCTATAGCAGGGTATTGAAGGAACCAGTCAGACAATGCCTTTTTTTTTTTTGAGAGCCCAGAGAGCAAATTGTTTCATTTCTATTAAAATGACAACAGCTGAAGGGACTAGAATTTGTGCTAACTTATTAACCAAGTAAGTCCTTTAGGTTTTGTTTTCTTTTTCTCCTTATACAGACAAGGAGCTGTGCTTTTCCTTCAAACAACTGGTTTCAGATCATGAAAATTACCTGCAATACCCAGCTAAACTCTCTAATTATTGTTCCCACATCCCCACTCAGCACCAAGGAATAAACAAGAAAGTGAACTGGATCTCCAGTGGAGAGGAGTTTGTGGACAACACTCCCTTACGAATAGAGCCTGTGTTTGTTCAAGTAAGAAACCAGGGAAGGACATGGCAGGAACCCTTGGCTCCAGTCTGCACCAATATATACACTAACTTCACCAGCAACACAAAGAGCTCAGCCTTTACCACCTACCTTAATATTCACTAAAAATACGGTTGCCATCTGGTGGCTAACACAGAATCAATTAACCATGATGAGTTCAGGGTTGACCACATACCAGGAGACAGATTCCCCACCCTGTCCCCTCCTGGCACCACGGTAATGGGGAAAAAACACAGATGCAGCCACGATCACTCTCCTGTATGGAGCCAAGCCAGGACATTGTTGCTGCAGCCAGTTCCATAATGGATCTGCTGTTGACTTAGTTGTTTGGTGTTGTTTGTTGCGGTTTTTTTCTGAGCAGCAGTGTATGTGTAAAGCACACTTCTAGTCTGAGAAGATGATCTTAAGCCAGTGGAAGCAGTATGTGCAAAATTAGGCCCAACAGGTTGGGGTTGCCATACTGACCCAGCAGCATTTTGTAACACTGTCAGTGACTGGTGCAAGGCTCAGGCTAGCACCGCATCCAATCCCAAACCGCCTAGATTAAATCTGGCTGCTAAAGATAACTCCCAGGAACAAGAGCAGCAGTGGGCAGATCCTTTCACCCTCCCTCCCTCGGAGATGCACCAGTCCTTATTCAGTCAATGTCATCTCACAGCAAATCACTGAAAACCAAGATGAGCGTGCCTGAGATAAAAGCAGCTGATCAATGTCCCTGCGTAAAACATCTGATAATCCCTACACAGCGCAGGCATCTGGCATCAGACACAGCATGCCAGAGAGATGAACATGAAAAGTATACATCGCATATTCCTGGCACCTGGCACCGGGGTAGGTGGAAAGCAGGCAAAGGGCTTCCGGGATTCGGGAAAACACCCTTCCCTCACCAGACATCGGCACGACTTTCAGAGCCAGTATGGTTTTTGCCTTACTACCATTCCACAATCTGGAGCTCAAGGTCAGTAGAGCAAGTGGCGAATATCATGGTTTGCTGTTAGAAGAAAGTGCTCACCACCTTCTCCTCGCCCCAGGTTACGCATTTGGCGCTATCGCAAAACACAGCGCTGCTCCTGAAACTGCCGCATAAAGCGCGCCCTAAACGCCACAGAAAGGAGGTCTCCTCCTGCCAAAACAATAAGCATCCACACATTTAAAACAAACGTGCGGCGCTCTGCCCTCCTTCCCTCCCTCCCCCAGCTGGATCCGATGCCATGTTTCTGCTCCTCTGGGCGTGCAGACGGATGGCAAACCCTAGCAGGTCGCAGCGGCGGTGCTTTGCGTCCTCGGGATGCACAAGGGGCCCTAAACCCGCAGCAGAGACGCAGCCGCCGGCAGCACCCACTGCGAGACGCATCTCCGCTTTAGGGAGGGGGCGCCATCCCCGGTACCCGCATCGCCCCCCCGCATGGCGGGGAGACGGCGGCCTCCCCCATCCCTACCTTCTCCTGCGCCCGGGTCAGCTTCTTCTGGACGTTGCTGGCGATCTTCCCGGCGGTGACCCCCTTGCTGCCCAGCTCGGCCATCTTGCCTCCTCTTTTTAACGGGCGGCTGCGAACGACGGGCCGGCAGGAAGGGGGGGAAAACCCGGCGGGCAGGCGATAGCCCCGGCCGCCACCGCCGCCTCCCGCCCGCCGCCTTTTAAAGGGACAGTGCGCTCCGCGCCGCCTTAAAGGGGCCGCGCGTCGCCCCGGGAGGGGGCAGCAGGAGCGCAGCTGAGTATCCCGGCTGCGTGGGGTGCGATGCTGCAGCTGACAAGGGGGAGAGGAACTGGGGGCTGGTGTTTAACTGATTCTCTCTACCCTGCCTGCCACCTCTAAGAGGCGGGTGGGGGGAAAAGCTGGGGAAGCATCGCAAGGGGGCACATGGGACCTCCCCGTGGAAAGGAGCTGTGCCTCCCGCATCGGAGCAGTGAGCACTGATACTCCAAATCAGCTAAAGGAGGAACATCAGCGACCCTGGGCAATGGCTGTACCAGTCTTTGATAAGAGTCAAGATTACAGAGTGCTGTGACAAGTCATTAGTGATGGTACCGGTTTACTGTTGGCTTTCATCCCACAGGAGAATAGCATTGTTACATAAAAGACATGTACCACTACTTGCTGTTACTGATTGTCTATACTAATAATTTATACAACAAAGTACTTCTCAAGTTGTTTTTATATCTTTACAGAGTAAGGAATTTACATTGGGGAGTATGTGGGGAGGTTATCTCTGAGTCAATCAAACCCCTCATTTTAAAAAGCAAGCTCAAATTTCAGATTTCATCCTTTAAATGTACCAACCTATTCAGGTAAACACCTTCACCTCTGCCCTATCACTCTGGAAACTGGAATAGTCAATTGATAGCATGTCTAACAGGAACATTAGTACAACTAATTAGTTAATGTTTGTACAGAACTTTGAATGTTCTGTGGTAGCAGCTTTATACATGTGTTGGATTTGCCAAGATTTTGGAATCAGCATGGCTATACATGAAGGTCATTCCCATTAGAGAGTAATGGTGACAGTGGAGAAGGGTGCTTTGTGTGCCTCCACTGCAGAAGACTCTGCAGCAATAGGGCATTTGCCAGAAGAAAACCAACTGTGACTGCACAGAGTGCTTCATCTGCATTACTTCCCCTGAGTTTCTTCCACCTTAGGTCATATGGTATTATTCTCAAGCTGTGACTCAACTGCTTTTCAGTATTGTTGTTCCTGGTCCAGATATGACCCTGCCCCTAGCCTGCCCTTGTCCACCTCCGGTGAGCCTGGACTTCCTGACTGCACACAGCAGTTATGCCAATGCTTTCACCCCAACAGGGCTTCAGTCATGCCTGCTAGACCTACTGTGCAAATTCCTTTTGTGAGGGACAAAGTTCTGCTTCCTGGCATACAGAAAGCCACCACCTCAGCACTGTTATACTTATCCTAATACTCAGCCCCAAGGCTTCTGTCAGTTCCACACACTGGAGCTCAATCAGGTGTTGGGGAAGCTTCCTTCCTAGTCTGCTTCTGCACACTCACCTTACTTTCCGGGAGCTTACATCTGCTCTGTGTGCACACAGGATCCAGTACAGTATCAAGCAAACCAGTACTCTGCAGATAATTTAATGATTTAAAAGAACTTGCATTTGCCTTTAAGATGGAGACTTGCATTTTTTACACTATTTTAACTGACTACCAAAACCTACCTATGTTCTAAGACGATTTCAGTCTTTATTGTGCCAGATGAAGACTGCTGTCTCACGAGTGTCACACACATTAGGGTCAGCATAGCACTCACTGCTGCAATCTAAAACAACAGAAAAATGTTGAAAGTGATTGCTTAAGATAGCTAGGCCAGATTTTTCATCTTATATTGCATTTATTCTTTTCTATTTCTGCTTCAGTGCTACTTCTGTTCATTCAGAACTTGGAATAAAACCAAGTGTCTTGCCAGAGCCCTTAGAAACTGTGGGCAGAGAACCTGACAACACCTCTTTGTAAAGCTTCCTAGATAGTGTCTCTGCTCTTCTTGCTCTTCTGCTCTTCTTGCGTATTATAACAATGGCTTCTTTTTCTTTTTTTTTTTATTAAATGACAAAAACACTCATAGAGGAGGCAGTTTAAATCTATGCTATACTTCAATTACGTTAGTAGACACATTATTCCTACTTAATAAAATATGTAGGCATGTGCTTCAGTTGCATGGGAGAAAAGTGCAGTGATCTAAGACTTGGTCAGACTCAAGCATGTACCTACCTGTGATGGCACACTGTATTGCAAACTGCAATTTTATTTAATTCCTTCTGTCTTTATATTTACTATTCATATTTTTATGTGTTTTTCTGTAAACACACAACTGTGTATTTGTCCCAAACACATCTCATTTTGCCCATTTCAGCCTTATTAGGAGTTTTCAAATTCTTTTCTTGTCCAGTATCATCCATAACTTCCCAGTATCTCACTGCTCAGTATCATCTGGAAACATAATTAATCTCCCATTTTCCTTGTCCCTTACTCCCTCTCTCCTACTCCTTAGCTGAGCTCTTTAAGAGTGAAAGATGCACATGCGGTTAAACATTTGTAACATCACGTTTAAAAGAGCAGATGTTTCAGGGTCAGAACACATTCCTCTCCATCCTACCTCATATATTTGCTTCTCCTGCTTGGGTCGTCAGTGAAACTGGTTTCAAGGGATTTTTGTCTCATTATGTCCTTTCAAGTGAGAAATGAATGACTGCAGCACGAGCTGAAAGGAAACTTCGTGGCAAACATTAGGCAATTGTGAAATAAAAGTGGCCAGACACACATATTCACCACAATGAAAAATGATGACAAACTGTGTACATTTTAAAAGCTGGGATTAACAGCAAGCATCCACCTCTCAGCATGAGTCATTTCCCAGTTATTTCTGTGCTTGATTGGATCAGCACCAAAGCTGCAAAGCATTTGCAGGTCTTCCCCTAGCATGACTCCATGAAAACCATGTGCTCTGAGTGCCTATGCATCCGAATGAACATATAAGCCATTTTAGCCAGGTGATAGATGCTGAAGGCTGTTGCTGTGCAGACAGGAGGGGTTTCACTCTCACATCTACATCATTGTTCTGATCTCAGGCTTACAGGTTTTTCCAATCTTATTAAGTAATTTTGTATGTCAGTAGTAATAAACACACAGGCTAGCAACTTAATGCTTATACTCATTGTGCTTCATGTCATTGTCAGGCAGAGCTGTCATACCTTTTAGAAGATGTTAGTGACAGATTCTGTGCAACTGGAATTAAAAGAAGTAGGACTGCTTATACCCACCTCCTGCAATGAGATTCATTAAATTCAGTATGTGCATAACGGTCTAATTTATTCTAACAGTAGATGCTAGGACACTTCATTTCACCTAACTGTATCCAGCCCAACGTATCTAGTCTAATTTAAGCTGAGTCACCCTAGGCTCCTTTTATAGTTGAAAGAGAAATCAGGGCCTCCAAAGCATGATAAAAGGTAAAACAGCTTCTAGAAACATCTCCCTTCCCTCTTAGCTACAGAAGGAGATTTGATGAATTGCTTAGATAGCTGAAGTTAAGAAAGCCAGATGGGTTATGAAACCCACCTGTAGTCCATCTCCCTGGTGACAGTGTGATTCATTTACGCATTTCATAGGGAAGAAACAAATCTGTCAAACACAATAGCATAAATGCATATAATTAACATGTACACGTCCTTCACCGCTTTTTTATTGCTTTCTTAACTAATTAATGCTCTAGTTGATAATGTTTATGTTAGGTGTCAGCCCCTTTCACTTCCCAATTGTCATATTTAAAAGCAGTGAACCGCTCACCTGCTCAGAGTTACACATATGAGGGTCTATTACTTTGTAGTATAGGTACAATTTTTATTCCCTTCATTGCACAAATTCTTGTTGCAACTCTATTATTATTATTGTTGTTGTTGTTATTATTATTATTATTATTCCAGTTTTGCCAAGTTTGTCCATCTGGAAGCAGGATGTTTTCTTCATGATTCCTAACTTAAATTGGTATAAAATTTAATTTTTTAGGAGTGATTTCAGCAGTGTGTCTATTAACATACCTTTATTTTTTTGCATTTTAAACAACCCCAAAGCCTTTCGTTGTTTGGAGCCATAGCTTTGTTCCAGCTCTAACTCTATCCGTAACCCTACAAGTCAGTTGGCCTCACTTCCATCTTTAGTGATGTCAGTTGAAGGATTAACTTAAAACAGCAAATCCAACACCCTGAAAAAAAAACCCTCCACAAAATATATTATGTAGCGAAATCTGAGTTATAAGGCAAGCAAATTTGGAGTTAAACTGTGTGCTCACTTTTTCTTTCCATTGCAGATCACACATTCTTCTGGAGCAATATTCAAGGTGGTGACTTTAGTCTTTCCTTTTAACCTGATAACATATCAAGGGTAATTTAGACATCAATTTCACTTCACCATTATCTAGTTTGCCACAGAAAGGTGCTAGGAACAATTACAAAGTTTCTGCCATAAAAATAATAGATAAACATTTGGTGATTATTTGTTCCATCCCTTAAAACAAAAGCAAGATGAAACAACCTTGATTTTAAAACAGTGCCCAGATGTTCTCTCCCACATCTCTCAAATTCACAACTTCTGTCGAATGTCTCTGCTATCTCATTATGAGAAACAGATGATACCTAAGTGATGCTTGTCATGTCCCAAACACAGAAAGATACCTGCTACCATGGCACAGGGAAGGCTCCAAAGCTGAGAGCTTCACCAGTCTAGTCCAGAAATACTCCTCTGCTCAGAAAAGGGGGAGAGGCAGGAATAAATGAAGTAAATAAAGAACAGGAATGGTCTGTAAGCATTGCACAAATAAATATAATTTCAAGAAGTTTAGTAAAGTTTATATGTGCTCCATGGAAAAGAAGGGATTTGGCATGTATGAAACATTTTTTTTTAATTTTTCATTATCATCAATCAACTAGGATGCAGCTAAGTAAATTGTGTGCTTGCTTTGGAAATTATTCTGAGAATTCTGGAAGCCTTCTATTTATTAAAATATTTTAAAAGTTGAAATTAATTATATGATGTAATATATGCACTGGTTTATTCTGGTCTATAGCTATGGTAGAATACTGTCTGGTGGTGTCACACAGAGGATATCATATCATATATGAAACATAGCTCCACAAGGCTTCACATTGGTGACAACCATACCAGGAAGACTTGTGTAATGGTAACACTTGCCCCAGTTGCAATGTCTTCCTCTGTGCTTCCCTTTGCTGATAGCTTGGTTTCATTTCCTTGGTAACAAAACTGACTCATTCACTACAAATTATTTACAAGAGCTATCTCACCATCATTCACTGTAAGCTCACTATCACTTCAGATTTGCCTCAGTTTCCAAAATTACCCAACTCTTTGCTTTCAGTGTTCTGAGCAAGGACTGAACTGCAGAAAATACAACACAGACAAATGCAAAAAAAAAACCTCCAAAGTTTCTTACCTGTAACAACTCAGCCAAAGAATAAAAGATCCACAATACATATTTTAAAACTTAACTGTACATCTTTACAAAAAGCACTTTCAGAGTCACAAGTTTTTATTAAAGTTAAATCAATACAAATATTGGCATTCCTAGTAAAAAATCTCATGTAGGAAAAAATGTTTCTGGATATTAAAAGGACAATCTACTATCTAATTTAATTCTCTTTAATGGTTTTCTTTCCGTTATAAATTAACCCTTTGGTATGCACTAAATAATGATACATTTACTTTAAGTCTTTATGCACTGGAATCCTACATTGTTTAGACACCAGCTGCATCACTCAACTATTCCACCTTAAAAATAATGTGGGTGCATACACTGTGGTAGTGCATGCTTATAAAACCAGGAATGAAGCATAAGCCACTCTGAAAGAGCAGACAATCCCATCAAAGTGGTTTTTTTTTAACATGAACAGCTCTTTGTTATTCCAACGTGGTTTCTTCCCTACCTACCTAAATATTGTACTTCAATGTTGGCAAAACTTTTTTTCCAAGTTTGGTAAGCTGCTAGTTTTCTTTTATTCATTGTCAAACACTAGAGAGACTGAGAATTCAGGATCACCTCGTTAGAATTTATATATTTCTCCTCACAGATTCTGTGACATTTTTACATGTCATTCAATGCTCTGACAACTTCAAGTGTCCTTGCCAAATTTAGCAGAAACATTTATAGAATCTTAAAGTAAGGTCTCCTCGACAGTTTAATGAGTCACAGCCTTCTGTATACAGATATCAGGGTCATCAGTATGCTAGAAAGAATAAACATAAATGTCGAGCTAAATTTCAGTTTTGTTTCCAAACTCTACTTTGAAATGAGGCAAATGTACCAGATTAACCAACCAAACATCTTAAACTGTGAAACTGTTTCTTAACATGTCACTGTATAAGTGACTATTTCTACTACTCTACTCTGAAAACCAATGAACAAGTCTGGAAACGTTGTGGTCTCTCAATGTCTTTACTATGAATTGTGCAATTCAGGATGTTCTCTCAAAGCCCCACCTTTTAGAAATACATAAACACATGAATAGGTTTCCAGATAGGAAGAAAGCATCAAAATCTGAATCCTAAAAACGCTAAAACAAAGGATGGCAGGGAGAATCAAGCATTATTTTAAAGCATTCATGGTCATTTCTTTCCCTGCAGACTTGGATGATCGTGACACTGAATCATAAGCTAAAAGAAGACATGAGACACCTCTCTTGGATATGGAGGTGAAGATAAATTTAGTTTCTATATTGTAAATATGTGCTGCTTGGAAAACAATCAGAAAGATCCTATTCTTCCCCTCACTGCTTCTAATGTGTTGAATAGAAGCAGTAAGTCCCTTCCCTTGCACGTTTGAGACACCAGTCCCTTTACCAGTCCCTTTACTCTATGAAATCCTTACATACCTTGTTCTGGCTTCGGCACTCTTCATTTTTATCCCTTCAACGCAGACTACTTCTAGCTATTGCAGGTACAACCCTGACAGTTCAAGAGGAATGAGGATCTTTTTTTTTCGCCTCTGAGTGCCAGAGGGATGTGGTCACAATCAGCTGGTTTGATATTTGCCAAAAACATGACCAAAACCAAATCCAATAATGAGAAATTCAAGAGAAAGCCGCAAAAAACGAGGAGGCAGTTTCACACTTCCACATCCAGGCAGGTGTGTCACAGAACTGAAGTTACCTGGTCCGAAAGGAGTGCATGGTACCAGACTAACCTCATTTAACCAGCTAATTGTGATAAACCAGTTCAAACCTTGTGCACAAACCCAGGCTGAATGTATGAGCTGAACTTGGATGACTAAACCTGGATGTGTCTATGCTAGAAGCTTGAGCCTCTAACACTTTAATCAAAGGGAGACAGAGTTTGACTAGTTGGAAACTGCTGAGCTTCCCCAAAACCAGTCTCTATGAAGGAAGAAAGTTTAATGGGTTGCAGTGCTCACATACACATTTCAGCCTAAATAACAAACTGAAAATAACTAGAAATACCCAAATACAAGAACTCCACGGTCCATGAGGGAAAAGCTTTGATTTTTCCATTCCCTGACACCATCTGGTACCCTTGAGAAAACAAAGGAACCTGCGTGAAATAAATATATGACAACATCAAATAAATTCTTCTTTGAAATGGGAACCTTAAACTGGAAACAGGCTGTAATTTCCAGCTACTGCTAACAATCCCCTCCTCTTTCTCAAAAAGACATTTTCCACCTGTTAATTCCGTTTTACATGCAAAGAGAGAAATAAAAGAAAAACTGCTTATGCAAATATTCTATTTCAAATAAACATAAAAATAATGTCTGTCATTTAAAAAAAGAGCAAAATCATAAACGCATCTAATTTTTTGCTACTCAGTCTACACAGCTTTTCATTTACACATTTTTCCCCTGAATACCATTTAGACCAATAGACATTTTGAATGTCTGTTACAAAAAAAAAAAACCAACAACAAAAAACAACCCACAAAACAAACAAAAAATCTTGGTTATGTGGTTATGATCTTTTCAAATTCAAGGATGTACTTCTTCTAAATTCTAACTCCAGAGACTTTTTTAGAGACTGTTCCTCACCTACTCCTGCTTCACTGAGGTCTTTAGCTTGTTTATAGATCTAATACTGTTGTGGCAATAGTGTCAAATAGTAGACTTCACACTCACAGATAGATACAAGAAAATAGGCCACTGCATACTGCAGCTACTCACATTCAGCTTCTACAATCTGACAGCAAACAGAAATCCAAAAGGCAATTATAAGAGAACAGTATTTTTGGTCTGCGTAATACAGGTGAGCTCCATTATGGCAAGACAAAGAAAACTACCAGCATTATCCTGTGTGTGTATGCTGACAGAACTTAGAAGATCTCAGATTAAAAAAAAACAAAACAAACTAAAAACTAATCCTTTCCTTGTATTCCAACACCCTCCAGCAGTTTTACCAAGACTTACAGAGTAAACATTTAGCAAGACAAGCAATCCTACAATCCCTAGACCAAGCAGAAATTAGGCACAAGCCAGTTGCAAGTCCTACAAATACTACATCATAGCCTCATAAGGGTGTGATAATCAGAGAAGCCATATAATTCTTTCCTACTGAAATTATCTATTCTTGTTCTATATATGAAGGGGTTTTTTTTTAAAGGGGGAGAAACTAGATTTGACCATGCCATTAATGAAATATTTCCTGGAGATATTTAATTAATCCACAAAACTCACACCAAACAATTAATATTTTTATAAAATATCAGAAAATATTATATATAACACACACAGTTTTTGGTTTTATGCCATATGGGATGTAACTGTGCACTGGACATGTTTTTGGTAAAACTATGAGTTTATAAACTATGCTCTTTGAAAAAAACTACAGGCTCATTGATATGCAAGAGAAGAAACAGTTCTTTGGACACAACAAGGACTATTCCCTCATTTTATTGTAATTAGGTGTTCCTATACATCCCTTAGGAATGTCCAGTTCCTCACAAAGAGTATTATTGAATCATTACTGTCTTTGCTATTTCTTTTGTTCTCTTGGTTACAAAAACACTAGTCACTAAAAACCCCACTAAAAATTGGAGAAACCAACTCAGGAAAATATATACTAGCTAGCAGTTCTTATCCTTTTTTGATTTGACATCCTCTTAAATAATACTCTATAAATACACTAAAGCACAACACAGTAGGCTTCCTTCATTTAGTCCTTCTATACAAATCCCCCAAAAATAAGTAACGTATTCTTATTGTTCACTGTTCGAGGCTAAACATCACTCTTCCAGTCTTGCATCAGACATTCAAACTTTAGATGTCAAGCACATGCTGACAATCAATAAAGAATTGGAAGGTGCTTCCACTTCTTTCCTTATCTTAAAAACATCTAAAAAATAATTAACTCTTTTCTCCTAATTTTTTCCTAACACTGTGTATTGAAATAGTAGTTGAAATACTAGTAATAAAAGTGAATAAAAACACTAGGAAAGATTTTTCTCCACTAATAAGTAGCCAATACAGTGGAAAAGGAGCCTTATCATCTGGGAAACATTACATTGTTCCCCACCCACCATATATTTTTCTGTAATTTAATTAATTTTAATTTTACCTGAATTGAACATTTGATACTTTATCATTTTTGTGGCCAAAACTTGTTAATAGACCACTATTTTCTGTGCCAGTGGAATGAGGATAGTGTGCTATTTTTATTTCTTTCCTAGACAAATAACTGCATAAATTTTATTTCCTCTTTCCCATAGTATTAGGTGGTAAAATGCCAACTATCAAAAATAGTTACAAATGCACATAATATGAAATTATACTCAACACAACTGTAGTAATTACAAATGCCACTTTTGCACTCCAATGTGGACCAGCATCAAGACATGTTAAAATATTAACCTTTACATTTGCCAATAATGCCTCGTCATTCAAGGTGACCCAACATTAGAAGGGGCACAAAGTTGAAATTCAACACACTGAAATTGTTCCCTGTGAGCCTAAAATCTACAGTCTTGCAAACACACAAACATTAGAGGCATTTGATTTGCTAGAGTAGCTTGGCCAAATTAGATATTTCCTGCATCAACTAAATTGGCTATAGCCAATGAATGGATAAATGCGTCTGTTTCCTGCAGTTTCAGCTGGTGGGGTGATATCAACAGCACTATGATATGAATTAAAAAGCTTTGCCAGTTGAGATTAATGTCTCAGAAATCTGCAAAGTGTGGATTTTTTTTTTTTGTAACCACTTCTAAAATGCAAGCTAGGACACAAGTGAGACAAATGGCAGCCCACACTTACTAGTGCTGATATCTATTTATATCCCAAAACTAAGCTGACTGACAACTAGTAATTGATTATTTCTTGGATTAATTTGGTGCATTCATTCTGTGTGAAAAGAATTGTATGCTATTTCATACAACTTCATCTGAAAATAACTTGTGTTTGATAGTTATCATGATTACTATCTATGAATTTATGACAATAACATAAAAGAAGCATTGATAAATGTGATAGTGAAATACTGATTGCCTTTT
Organism: Heliornis fulica; assembly: GCA_013399135.1. Lineage (NCBI taxonomy): Eukaryota > Metazoa > Chordata > Aves > Gruiformes > Heliornithidae > Heliornis > Heliornis fulica. The sequence continues at coordinate 328,366 of VXBZ01004964.1, read as the reverse complement.
GAGTGTTATATTAGATGAAGATTTTTAACCAAACCCTTCCAGATATGTGTAACTAATTCCCCATACCTTTTTGATTGCCTAATCATCCAGAGTTAATTCTTCCTTTTTCCATCTGGGATAAGACTCTCTCTACAGTATTTGGGAATCTTTAAGCAAATTCACGTGGTTACCCCTATCTGCATGGAGACAAAGACGTTCACCAGCTGAGCTACTGAGACTAGGAGAGACTTGGCTAAATGTTTGTTTAATCTTCTCTTTGTCTACATCTGCAATTGTAAACCAAGGGAAGTACTAATTCGAGAAGAAAAACAAACAGCTGGCAACCAATTGCTAAAAGGAACCTAGCTGCTGATGTAAAGATGGACAAAATACTACTCAAGAATTTATCTGAGGAAAGGTCTTAACCATACCTTGTTATCAGTTTAACCATATCTTGTTATCAGAAGTCAAAGACCTCTAGCATAAATTAGCATCTTTAATTGACATGATACTTAATTGCACAACGTAGGTTTTCTCCACTGCAGTTTCTTTCATCGTAAATAATTTTTTTTTGTTTAAAACCAGATAGCTGTAACTGTGGATGTGATAACGTTGATATAATTATACATTTCTCCACAACAATTCCTTTAGTGTGTTTACAATAAACGCTTCCAAAACACGGCCTTCATATGTTGGCATGCTTTCTACTTTTAATAACATCACCATTTGCAATTGGGAAAGATACCACATGATGGTATTTTTCAATATTTTTCACATCACCTGTAACAGTTTTCACAACTATTTTTCACATTACTTGTAACAGTTCTTTCTGTATGAGTTTTTAATTTTTATGTATATCCTATATGAAATACTTTCATATGGACATCACTATCTCAGATGGTTCTACCTTTTCCAGTTTGTTCCCCAGCATGCACTTTAAACGGTAAAACGCTCCCCTAAATGCTGAAATTCAGACAAATGATTAAGATCTGAGTGCATATCAAGTCAGTTTGGTAATTGCCTACATGCATACTCCTGGCTCATGACAATACAATTTTGCTTAGATTTTCTTTATTGCACATTATTTATGTTATTTTATATTTGTTAGGAGCTAAGAGCCCCCCAAAATTTCTGCTGTTCAGCTGACAAGTGACATCCTGAATAAAAATCCTTACCTGCATCATGCAGACAAAGAAATTTAACCTGCTTTAATGTCTCCCCAAAAAGATGGCATTGCTTCCTGATTTAAGTTGTTTGAGCAACTTGCTTTCGGAAAAAACATTTGTCTGATTTGAAACAATAAAATGATAAAAGCAGATCTTATCCTGAAACTTAACTACAGCAGACATTCTCTTGCAGTTGCTTATCCCTTAGACACTTCCTTCCAAAATCCCTGACTCCAGCCTTCCTTTTATCTGGGTAAAGTGGGGTACTTCAGTAAGTTTACACTTCAATTTAACTGTTTCCCAACTAGATAAACGCTTGGCTGCAAACAGTAGGCTTTAAACATTGTGAAGATAGGTACAATACCTCCTAAACGATGTCAAAAGATCTGCTGTTTACCACAATGCAGGACTGAAATGTACAATACTGCCTGAAACCAAAATATCCCCCATGGTTGTTTCCTGTTGTCCTAACTCTTATCTCACCTAGACTCTAATCCTTTCAGAGTAGGAACTGACTTGAATTTTTGAATTTTGCATAATAATAGTGCGCCAAAGCTCAATGATTAGCAAACTCTGTAACAGATAAATCTCAGCAGAAGGCATCCAGGACTGCAAAGACCGAGTTTCTCTAATGAAGCCTACATGAAACTTGGCCATACTGTACCACTCATGACAAACAAATTCCCGTTTTAAGCAAGCACATGCAAACATTAACACAAAATATGGGCATTTCCACATACAGGGGCCAAGAATCCTTGCCAAAGAAGTGTAACAAAACTCTATCTTTAAGAAGCCAAAGTAAGTACATTGCTTTTAGGTATTTTTTTCTTTTCCACAGATACAGATCATCAGGGATTTACACTAAGGAATACTATAAAGGCAGCACCACCTAGTGGTACCGAATCCACGGTGTAATATTTTCAATGGTTTTCTTGAAATACTGCTTTGGAAACCCTAAGGGAAACACTCACGTGAAATTATTTTTAAAATACCTCCACATGACATCTGCATGTTTTGGATTTCCTTTAATTAAGCACGAACTTGAATATTTGAACGTTTTGATAATATTTTAAATGCCCTTTGAAAAGGAGAAAGGTACGTGAATGTGTGCATTAAATACAGAAAATAAAATATTTTCTTTTTTATTTATATATATGAGTATATATTTTTTTAAAACGACCAGGTATTAAAACAGTTACTGCTCAAACCGTTCCCTCTAACTTTATTGCCTATTATTGCCTAGTGTAAAATTAAGATGAAAACCTATATATGGATAAGAAATACACAGCAACTTTGGACCTATTCCCTAATATTTTCTAACATACATTCTAGTGAACTGTAGTTTATCTTGCTTCAACATAGACAGTCAATGACACAGTCACCTTGCAAAATTAGAACAGTCCAATGTGCATGACCAGTTGGATTTGTCTTCCATAGCATATTGTCATATGTATTTACATCAATCCTAAGTGGCTGTAAAGTATGGTGACTATATCTTGGTAGCATTTAAATAATCTTAGCATCTGCTTTTTACATGAACCTGTACATCCTCTTTTGACATTTCACGTGGTGAAAAATTCTCTATCACATCTGCCTCCATGGAAACAATATTGTTCTGGAACACTGAGAACTAGTGATTTGGTATAGACCCAAAGCCTCCACTCTGTGTGGCGCTCCTACTCGCCTTCCCCGGTCCTGTGCATGAGAGCACAACTCTTCGGTTTCTAGTTCCCAACACAGCCCCCCAGTGCCTACTTCTCTCCTGCTGGACATGCTACTCTCCATCTTCACAACCACATCAGTGCTGGGGTATTTAAGGAGCTCATAAGTTTCATTTACCACTGGCATACAATTTTGCTGGAATTGTGGCTAATTCACATTGACCACATAGATTCCTTCCACACTTATGTACCTACAACAGAGTAAGAAAAAACAGAGAATAGACTGACTGAATACAGTGATTCTAATTAATAAATCACTTTATAGAATCCTTTTCACCATGCTTCCTCACTCCATGGTTTGCTGTGGATTTATATTTTTTTTCTTAACCACATCTCATAGGAAATTTATTCTAAGCTCTCCTTCTCATGATGGTTTGAAACATTCTACATGACTTTACTCATTTCTAGCTGGTGATACTTGGTTTGGGCAAGCAGTGCTGTTAACTTTAAGGAGTCAACACCTTAACTTGGAAGTATTTGAAGAGAATACTTATCTCCTTTCTCAATATTCACTTTTCTAGACTAGCTACATGATTACTTTTGAGGATACTTTTGGTCTCTTGCGGGCATCCATGTTTCCATTATCTGCTATCTAATCCAACTTGAAGGAATGAAATCAAGTGTTTTGTGCCTAAAGAAAAAAGTTCTCCTAAACCCATGGTTACATAGCTTCCAGATGTGCCAGGGCTTGAACTGAAAGCTTGTGGACTGCTTAAACCACAGGAGGCATAGAAAAAAAAACATTGTAGTATAACCCTTTCCAGACTCACAGAAAGTTTGACCTGATAATCTCACTAATAACCTTATCTGTTCAAACTCCACCTTTTTTGAAGACATAATCATGCACTGCACGTAGCACTAAAGATGCAGTGCCACCCATTCTTACCCAATCGTTGACATTCTTCATCTCATATATTCTTGGCTGTATTTCTCATTATTTCAACACACTTGCAATTTCTAGTCATCTGTGATTGCCTTGGTCTTCCTCTACATATTTCACTCTCAACTGGCAAGCTCCTCAAATAAATTGTTTTTATTGCCTATATGCCTGTATTTTGCTACTAGATTCCATCTCATCTCTACTACATTGTTTTTGTTTTTAATACTTTATGCCTTCACTCTTTTATCATAAATGCTCTTCTATGTGCTAATCAATTATCATTAATCAAAACATTACATTAGAGTCAGTTCTAGGTTATTTCGTGGTTAACCTTGCCAGTAAAGTTCTTCCAGAATGACAATACTCTTAATAGAGTGTTACCTCTTCTTCAGCCAGGTCATTACATACCTTAAATTCTTGTATGAATCCTCATCTTTTCTAGCTGAGCTAGTAATTTTCCGTGTAGCAGTGAATCTTCCAGTTCTATCCAACAAATTAAAAACTTTATGACACTAAAGAAAAGCGCAATTATAAACAGTAATTTAAGTAAGAACCAGGACTTGTAAATTCTGTATAAATATTTTATTATGTATAAAAGACAACTTACATGGATAGATGCTTTATTAAAACAAATCACAGGCTTTCTGTTTTCATTAAAAGATTAAAATGCTTTAAAGAGCATATTAGAATGTCTCTTCCCTCTCGTACTTCAACATGGTAGTGTTTGGTGTTACTAGGTGCTACAGCAATGAAAAAGCAAGGCACCATACAGAATCCAAATTTGGATTCAAGCCTTGGACTCTTTGGTTCCCAGGTCAGCAAAAACAGACAGAGTTATGAAGTCAAATACTCAGTCCACAGAATTTTAAACAGACCTTTGCAAAACATCTCCTTTGGGAAGTCAAGTGGTTCTGACAAATACAATTCTCTTTGTTCTATTGAAGATGGAGACAACTGGAAATAACAATGAGAAAGGGCGGGGAGGGGGAAGGTAATAATACAAAGCCCTGGAAAACAGCATCAGAAGGCAAGCTCATACAGGTAATCTGCTCTCCACAGATCACCTGTTATAGTATGTATATATGCTTAATACAGGATTAACATTTTAGAGTCATCATGTAAACATTTAACCTTCTCACAAATGAGATCAATTTTGGTTAGTGTTACTATTTTATACATGAGATCATACCAATGAGATTCTTTTAATTTTTGAAGACCTTGAAAAAGCACTACAAAAAGTAGCCAAAATGCTACAATCATGTGACTGCAATAGTTAACTGTGCAATTTCATGTACACCATTAAAACTACAGTACGCTATTTCATTGTAACATGTCCTGACTTCATTTACCTAAATGAGAACAGAAAAATGTTGTCATTTTAAAAACTGAGCTGCACAACTTTTTCCTAACTCTACATACAGCTGAAAATTTATGATTAGCAGTAGGTAAACTACCTCAAAACCCAGTCAGATTCTGACATATAAACAGCTAAACGTACATAACATAATTAATTTCATGTTAGTATATGCAGCAGTATGTGCTGTTCAAGGCATGGACCCCGGGTATAAGTTTTCTCTCAAAAATGAGAACTTAAGGTTAGTGCAGTGATACTAAAGTTACCTAAAGACTAAAGTCTCATGAAGAGAGACTTTTCTATTAGTTGTCATAGGAAAAAAATTAAGTAATAATTAAAAAACCCACAACAACCTTTCAGGTATCCACTCTTTGTATTAGGCATTAGATAGTAAAAAAAATTAAAAAAAAATCTCCAAACACTTCAGTAGTCACATTTCCATCCTACAGAAGACAACTGTGCACCTGCCTATGAGTTCAGCACATTCGAACAGCAAGTTTCCAGTTCTTACTGCTAAAGAATTGTGAAGAGAGTTAATAGCATCTTAATTAAATGATAAAATTCAACAACTACTCCATTTTTATTACTTACATTTGGTTTTGGTACAATATTGTCTAAAACAGGGAAAGTGACTTGTGCTATTCCACTCAGCTTATGCTTTGGTGATGAGGACAATGTCTGGGTTCATAACTCTAACATGTGACACTTAAACTTCTACTTTTAAGAATTTAATTTTTTTAGTTGTAGAGAAACATTTTATGAGGACTATATTGCAATAAATTTTAATTGTTCTACATTTTTAGTCTAAACAAATTAATATAACCTGTATTTTTTTTCAATCTTTACTTTTCGTATTACTGTACTAATTTTTTAATACACGCAGAGTAAATGTTTTTTACTAACAAGAGAAAAATGATCTCATAATCTCAATGTTAGGTGGAAACTTCTAAATACCCTGAAGGAAAAGAACAGGAAAATAAAAATTCATAAATGCAGCTAATTTTCACATATTATATAGAAATCGTCTCACTCTCTAAGTAGACTCATGGAGTAGTTGACTTTTATGATAAAGCAGTGTAAAAAAAACACTGAATGATACAAACATACCTGAAATTAATGTTGGGGTTTTTTTTCAATGTTATTACTAAAAAAATGTTTCCAGATAAAGTGGTATTCCCAGTGTAAGAAGGATTATTTTTCATTATACAGTCTCATATGTGTAATTATCTATTATAGGACAGGTAATTTCTCTTATGCACTGCTAAGAGTTCTAAGGCTGAACATAATATTTCATCATTTTGCCAAATACCTACAAACCAAAGAACAAGCATGACTGAACATCCATAAGATGCAAGTCCACTCCCATGAAAATCACACGAGTATTTCCAAAATCTTTGAGTCTCACTTTCTGTCAGAAAATCTCACATTAATGGAGTTTCCAGGAGTCAAGAGTCCATGGGTTTTGGCATGAACTGGTTCAGTTTTGGGAGAAATTTTGATCTCAAAATTCTGAAGCAACTGTGAAGATAAACAGAATAAGTATTAGAAAAACTTCAAAAGTACAGAGGAAGATTAGACTTTGGAAGAGAACACAACACTGTCACAAACAAAATTTCTGTTGCCAACTCTGTGGACTGTAAGTACTACCATTCCCACACAGGAAGAAAAAACAGTTCTTACAAGGTGAATATCATAGTTAAAATTCTTCCTCCTCTGATTGAGGGAGGACTGAACCACTTCTTTCTGAAGAATTCCAGACTGTTTAATCAATCAGCTATTAGTATAAGCTATCAAAGAAACTAAGGTCGTTTTCAAACTTCATGAACTTCCTCTCTATGTGTTTTTGAATTCCCTTCCTTCACTAAAAATCAGTATGAAATTATAAAACAAAGTAATAGAAGAGTCCCAATGCTACTACACACATTTATATTCCTGGGCAGAAAGAAAAAAAAAACACCAAAAAAACCAAAGAGTCATGAAGCAGCAACTGTCCAGTGCACCAAGTGAAGCATTCATAATTGAAAGAGTCAAATATCCAATCCTGAAATAAATCTCTGTAATTCAATCACATAGGTTCTCTATATATTAAACCTCTATCTCCACACACTTAATGAAACTGAGAGAATCGGTTACAAATGTAAGTCACAGAAAACATGAGCTGAAAGAAACTTCATGAGATTTACCCCACCTGTTTTGAAGCTGAACATAGAATATCTCAGCTATCTATTTTTAACTTTTCAAAAGAAAATACCACAATATCCTCAACTTTTCCTAACATGAAAGCCCAAACAGTTTTTCCTATAAACTAAGAAATATTCTCTTATGCTTCTGCTAGTAAGCAGGATGAAATATGCATTATTTTCCTACACATAGCTACCATTTCAGTGTTAGATGTTTTCATCTCATTCTTCTCTTTTCAAACCTCTCATTCTTGTTATTCTCTCAGTCTTCCAAACTTCCTCCAATTTGACTATATTGTCCTTAAAATACAGCACACAGGTAGGTCACATATCATTGTCTAGCTAAGGATTTGAGTGATTGGTAAGACTGAGTAATTGAGCTCCTCTTTCTGACATGCAACATGCATGTCAATACTGGTAACATACCCAAGAATTATACTGCTTTGTCAGAATTAGCACCGTGAATACCGCCTGATTTTTTACTATATCACTTCAGTCTGTTTCTATGGTACTAATTAATTACCCAGTCAGTTCAACAGCGATTTGTATTCATGCTTTTGATTTCTTCTCAAGAGCAGTAAATTGCAACTGTCTTTACTGAACAATTTTGTATTGATTCTGGAATATTTCTCTGTTTTGTTTGTTGGAGGTTTTTTTGCAATTCTATATTCACATCCTCTGATTTTAACTTAATTCAAGTCAGCTTGGTATCCTACACAAACTCTAAAAGTATTCTCTAAACTATCATTTAGGTTGTCAATGAAAATACCAACCTAAATCAAATGCAGGACAGACTCTTACAGAAATTTAATTAAACACTTTCCCAGTTCAAGAGCAAATATTTGACAGATTCTGCCTTCAGCTATTTCCTTTTTCCAAGCAGCTGTGCATGCATTTTATAGGTATTTCCATCTGGAAGAAATTTTATACATTTAATTGTGAGAGCAATGTACAGGACACATGAAAATACTTCCTGAAGTCAGAATACATGATTTATTTTATATCCACCACACTAGGGAAGTGATCAAGTCTAAGAAAGAAATCAGACTGGTCTGAAACACTTTCTCTGATCAGCTCCATAATTTGTGTGTTTCTCTTTTTAAATCTCTTTTTCTCTTTTAAATTCTCTTTTTATAGATCATCTTGGTGCTTGTAAGCTGTGTTCTATTTTGCTCTAGTTTCTTTCCAGAAAACAAAAGCAGGGTCTGTATCTCTTCCTTGACCCTTCTTTTCAACAAGATGCCGGTATGTTTTATACAGCTCCCTGAGAGCTATCTCAGTCTGAGCTCTGAAAGACAGATGCCAATTGTTTAGAGATTGTTCTAGTTTACTTAAGGAAATTCTAAGGCAAATTCAATCAAGATTTGCTTTGAATAAACATAATGGGTCTAAATATTTTTATAGTTAAGTAACTATATATAGTTTCCAAATCTTTGAGTTTTGATTGCACAATCTGTGCTCAGTATTTGAGTTAAATGGTGTCGTAAATGAAAAAAAAACAAACCCATAGCTGCATCTGGGAAATCTTTCTTTATGATATGAAGCAATGGAAAGCAATATGTATAAGTATGTACTAACTACCTGTATAACAGTAAATTATGTATATCTAAAATTATAATGAAGTTAAAAGAAAGAATAAGACGGGACAGAAAACCACAGAATATGAGAACATTTGACTAAGTGGTGTAAAGCCGTAGTCAGTACAAGGCTATAAAAATAGTTTTACATCCAAGTGCTGAAATCTTTACAGTCACCATACTGAAACTGAGCTGGTAACCATTTTAATGTACATTTAGAAAGGCTTCCGATTTGCTTACAAAAACCTTCTGTACTAAATCTATATATTTCTTTAACAATCTTACCTTTATTTTCACTTCATTTGTACTATAAAGTGTTTTTCTTCTGCAATGTAGTTTAACTACTGTGCTATGGTTCAAGCATGATTATCTTGAATTTTTAAGACATTGCAGGATGAATATGCTGGCCAACAGTCCAAAACAAAGGCTTTGTGCACTTTAAGATATCCAGTTATAGTATACATAGAAAAGAATCACACCAATATATTTTTCTTCTTGTAATGCTGTCACATATTTCTAACCTGAATCAGTGCAAGATGAATTTCCAATTCTGCAATTCTCTTTCCTATACAACTTCGGATGCCGTAACCAAAGGGGATGGAACCAAAATTGTCTACTCTGTCCAAATTATCTTTCCTCAGCCAGCGTTCAGGTCGGAACTCATTTGCCATGGAGAAATTTTCTTCACTGTATGAAGTCGCATAGTGGCAAAGTGCCAGCTGTGTCTGAGGAAATAAATGACATTTTTACTTTGCTAATTCCAAAACACATTTTAAAAAAAGTATTTGTAATTACAGTAATTGCTGCAATGTGAGGTGATAAAAATTAAGTATGATTGAGTAATTCTTCGAAGGAATAAAGGATATCTAGAAAATCAGATCCCTTTCTCAGCTAGTCAAACAAAATAATCTTAAAATTACTTTGAATGTTGCTAGATATATTATAGATGATGTAGTGGGAAATGAGATGGAAACAAAAGTCAGAAGTATTAGGAATTGTCTCAAAAGGTTGGTATGACAGAAAAGGAGATGAGAGGTACAAGACAATGGAAGAGAGAAAAAATGAAGGATAGAAAGGCAAAAATCCCACCTCAGGAAATAAACCAACAATAATTTATGTGATGATGTTTGCAAATCAAGTGTGTGTGATAATATTTAAATATTTTAAAATATTTAAATAGCAAATATGTTAAGAATTAAGAATCCTGACCATTTTAAAGCTCCGCTGCTCTAACACAGAAGGGCTGTCATTTAGAAGTGTCATCAAGTCTACCATTTTCTGTGTAACATCTTAATAGAAAAAATCATAATTTAAAAGAAAATTGAACTCTTTCAATAAAGGGAATCAACAGAATCAAAGAATTAGAAACCTGCAAGAATAACGATTTGTTTAAATCAAGTCGTATTATTGCACAGAGATGTTATAAGTAAACTCCACACTAATTAAGAACAAATTATGAGGGTAAATTTGGTTAATAGGTGAGGTCTCAAATCTAAAAAAACCCAATGGCAACAAGTCAATTATAAAATCCATTTTTGCAATATAAATGGGTATTATTAAAATACTTTCCTCAGTGCTCTATCTTGGCAAAATCTTTTAAAATCAATTGAATATGTGTACGTTGTAACAAATCACATTTCCTAGACGAAAATAAGACTGTTCTCTGCAGAGGACTGCAATAGAACCTACCCCTTTAGGAATCAAGTATCCTCCGACAATCAAGTCCTTTTGGGTCACTCTTCCATTTCCTGGCAGTACTGGATATAACCTAGGGACAAATATTTATAAAATGTTTAACTACTAACTAATATATCTTTAATGTTTAGACTGCAATTTGCACTCATAATTATGCAATATAAATACAATATGCATTCACAGCAAAAAAAAAGTTTTTTGAAAGTACAGAACAACTTAGAGATTCAAAGACCTTGATTCATCTGTGAGAATATGATTAACACCTGAGAAAAGTTATTTTCTTGTAACTGGAGGTTGAGCTGTTTGATCTATATAATTATTTGCTTTACACATGTACAAACTTGCAACCAGTTGGTCAAGTTGGGGACATTTTAGCACTACTATGTGCTGAAAAAGCCTTGTTGATGCCTTCACTAAAATCCTCTTACTCCCCCTCACCTCACTGTGAATATTTGTTATAAATATTTTTTAAAAAAGCATGTCACATGCCTTCAATTTAAGTCAAGAAGCTTAGAATTATTGTAGTGGCACTGCAAAGTACCACAGTGGTGCAGTGTGTGTGGGAGAAGGTTGTTACAATTAATCATACAGACTAATACTTAAAAGTCAAAAATCAAGCTTTCAATTACCTTTCTTAACCAATGTTCTACATAGGTGATATTACTACTGCCACTTACACACATTAAACACTGTATAAACTATCAAGTTTCATTGCTTGGGCATCCTTGGCCAAAATACTGCTACAATAAATAAAATCAGAAGCAGCAAATAGCAGTAACAACAAAATACAAATGTTAACATGGACTCAAAATCTATTACATCTACACCAAATGAAATATCTTAATTAATGAATGCAGTTGTCTGCTACTTACCTCAAGGTTTCTTTCAGCACTGCTCTAATCAAAGGCAATTTTGGTACATCATGAGCAACAGGAACCTGGATTTTCCCCAGATTATTGACTATTTCCTCATAAACACGCTGCTGGACCTCAGGGTGCTTTGCCAACAAGTACGTTGCCCAGGACAAAGTAAAAGAAGTCTAAGGAAGAAACCATAAGTATCATTTGGTTGGACTTGATAAACTCTCAAAGTCCCTTCCAACCCCTACAATTCTGGTCATCGCCATCAAGTCCAATTTCAAGCCTTGAAAACTGATCAGTTTTCAAATATGTGTTTTATATCTTTAAAGTTACAAAACAGACTGACTGACTCACATCTGGATTCAATGGGATGTTGTCAGACTTGACAATCCCCTTCCTTCAACTCTTTTCCATGTAAAAATCCTCCACATACAAAAACAACACATGCTGGTATTTTCCCAGTGAAATATTAAAAAGCAACAGCAAAAGCCAAATGTAAACAAAAATAAATGAGCAATACTGAAACATAAAGACTCTAACAGCAATGGATTAACTGTTAGGTTTCATTATGTTTCACCTTTTTTTCCCAGAAAAAGTATTTCACAATACACAAAACAAGAAAATACTACTCAGAACATTACCAACCCCTCTGAAGCATATGGTGGTCTCCTCATAGTATCCACACAACAGAATGGATATTATAATAGCTAAAATAGTACTACAGCATTTGGTAATGAATGATACACCACAACTGGCACTTTCTACCTTTGGAAAATTCCCACTTGACTGAAATTCAGCATGCTGTTGAAAGCTTGCTTGGGAAGCACAGAGGAACCTGTAGGTTTAAAGTGGCCCCACAACGTTAAAATATTGCTCCCCTCAATTTATGATTCTAATAATCATCAAGACTACAGAAAGGAGGTGTGAAAAATATATTTTAAATATTTGATCTAAAGGAAGAAATAGAACACAAGGCAGAAGAGTTCAACTTTGAGCACAAGATCATTTAAAGGAACCCATCATCTAACCTCTTTCAGCTCAGCTGGAAAAATGCACATGTGGGGTTTAGGATATACTCTGAGAACATGAACTCACTCCATCTGTACCAAAATAGTGTTTCAACTCCTCATTTGTGATCTGAAACCTACTATTCACTTAGCCATGAGTCCCTGCATTAAGAAACCCAGATTTCAGGAGCTATTCCATACAAATACTAGATAGACTCAAGACATTTTGCTTGTAATATCAGCTGCACCCAAGACAATGAGGTTTAGCAAATGGCTATTCTTGAATCTGTTTCCCTCACAACCATCACTGGAGAGAGAAAGTTTACCATGAAAAATGTGTTTTGAATGCTCGAAGGAAGCAACAATATAATCCTTCTGTTCTTTACCTGTGTTGTTCTTTGTATCTTGCTGCATTTAAGAGAGAAAAACTGTAACCTTTACCCTAATTTTCTTGAATTATTTGTAAATGTATTTTTTGTCAACTTGTATAATGAAGACAGACAAGCAATTTCACTTTCTAGGCAAGAAACAGTTTTATTTTCAGCTTCTCACACATTGGACCAGCAAAACTTAAGTTTATAAACAATGCATGAGTAAAAAACCAAGTTCAGGAAATTTCTTATTTTGGGCCTATATTTAAGATCAATTTAGAATGTAGATTCATCACGAGGGTGACCTCTTATGTCTTTGTCTTTAAACTGGGGCATAATGCTTGAAGTGCTCAGAACCTTTCTTTTTCAACTTCTTGTGGTATTGAGTGGCTGTCCCTTGCTAAAATGCTAGCCTGCCCTATTCCTCTCAGAGCTCAGAGGAGCTGTCAGTTGTGCCAGCTGTATACAGAACGTCTCTGAGATAAAGAATTTCTTCTCAGGTTCCCAGCTCCTTCATAACCTCTCAAAAATTACCACTGTTCCAGGGAGAGCCAAAATGCTTTGTAGCTAAAAAACTGCCTTACAATTTTGTTGAAAGCTTCACAATCCTCTAAACCTCATTCATTTTCTATGATAAAATGAGATGTGAAGTGACAGCAGTAAGAAAAAGAAAGGGCTGCCTCAATTTCTGTCTTGTACTTGGAAATTAGCAAATCGGGAATGGTGTCCTCTCACAAAATGATTGTTGCAGCTGAGAAAGCCATGTCAAATGGAAAAAGAACTTATTGTTGGCATGAACTCGAGCATTGTCCTTTTAATTTAATGATAACTCTCCACTAAAATTGGAAAATTAAGGGTCTGAAGGATTAGAAAATGACTGGGATGAATAACTGCGCTTTACTTAAGAGGAAACATCAAAAAGCTCTCCAAACTCATAAGCCCATGGATATTTAACAAATGGAATAATCTTCAGCATATAAATAAGCTTTATATATGCTCCTTAGTTTGGAATTCAAAAGTATTACTGTTGGGTTTTGTTTGCTTTTTTTGTTTTTTTTTTTCTTTAGAAACCTTAAAAAATTTCTTAAACTAAAAAATTTGGATTCCATTATCTTACTGTTTTCTGCAGTAAGACTATTAAGCACAGTCCTACATAGCACTGTCTTCATAAAAATCATACAAATTTCTTTTAAAAAAAAATCCTCATTTACAATAATAGTGTTCACTGATATTCTAAATAATTCCAGAAACAATGTATATAGAATAACTTGTTTTAGTCTTTTCTTGCTATTCTGATTGTCATGCTAAGCTACACTTTCACAAGAGCAATGAAAGGAGGTTAAGATTTATACATGACCTTAATCTTTCTTCAAATGCTCTAGATGACAATTGAGAAGAATAAGGGAAAATGGCACCTAAAATGCTTCCCTGGGTGCTACCGCACCTCACACACTGCCCTCATTATTGCTGAGTCCCATCACCATGGCTCTTTGCCTCAGAGTGAGTATATGTGGCCAGCACAAGCATGAGTGGTGAACTTATGCCTTACCTAACATCAGTGCTGACCTAACAACCCCCTCCTAATGGACTTCACACAAACCAGGTATCTGATCAACCATGTGTGTCCCTGCTGATTTAATTAGCCATATATAAAAATCCTTTGCCAATTTCATCATTGAGTTTATTGATGAATTTTTTCACATTAACTTTCAGCAGCCTTTACTATTGTGGTCTACCTAAAGAAGCACAAATATCAAATTGATATTCAAACTAAGAAAAGAAGATATATTAAATTTGAGTCAAATGTAAAGACAATTGCTATTTTTAACCATTTAACAAACACTAGAACTTACTCCCAAATTATGGACTCCTATAAACTACAGGACAATATTGAGCTTATTCTAGTAGAGAGATTACACAGTGTTGTAAGTATCTTCTATTATTTTAAAGATGCAGTGAATTAAATATATCAGAAATTACAGCCTTATAAACAACATAACATCCCCGCCCCTGAAGACAGCTATGAACAGTACTGGTTTACAAAACCAATTGTGCACAACAAGAACAGTAACAAGCTTACTGTGTCCACTCCTGCCAGAAGCATTTCAGTCATATTGGCATAGATCTCTTCCAAAGTAAGGTCCTTACTCACTAGGAGATATGTAAGTAGCCCACCATTCACCACTTCTCCTTGGTCCAGCTGAGACTGAATAGCCTTCAATTTGTTGTCCACATGGATTTGACCTTTGGAATTAAAAAAAAAATTGTTAACCTTACATTTTTATTTTTCTGTCATTCAAAAATGACATTTCCCCCTTATGCTACACTGTAAAGTCATAAAAAGATAAAATGTTTTAATTTGTTCTCTCAAGGAAAAGATAACAGAGTGGAGGTGGAGGTCTTTGTGCGCTCACGGTTAGATAGAATTGACAGGAACCTTGGTAGCTCACAGCATGAGAATGCTGACCATGAGGAAAAGACAAGAGACTATAGTTTCTGACTGGGAATGGAGGAAGCTCAAGGTCAAGATTTTACGCCCACCTGGCCTGTTTTCTGATGACTCTGCAAAGCATGCTGCAAGTCAGCACACAGCGGCTGCTAAAAGCTGTTAGCAGCAACTGGCAGGTCACAGCCACAGAACTGAATCACACAGAAGATAAAGATGAGGAGCATCAAGTAACAAAAAATGAAAAAAAACTTCAGTAATGATGTTTAAGCAATTTCAACCAGAGTCCCATTTATACTTCAGTAACAACAAACAGCATCTTACATGAAACAAGATCTTTAAAAAGATGAAAACTTTTCAAAAAGATAATGTCTTACAGAATGAGCTTACAAAAAAAAAAAAAAAAAACAAACCCAAAGCCAAACAACCAAACAAAAAACCCACAAACCCCCCTCCCCCAGAATCAACATCTTCCTTTATGAAACCTACACATATCACAAAGTGACCCTCATAATTTCATTCCTTTTTCACAAAGGGATTAAACAAAGAAATAGGATTAACAAATCAAATTCAAGAACAGTTTTTCAGCTGCTGTTAGGATAAAACTGGTCTGCTCTGTTTATAATCCCCAAAAAGGACCAAGAGTTCTTTATCATGAGAAATGATCTAACAGTGGCAGTGTAAAAAAATACACACCTGCATCAACATTAAATGACTGCCTGCTCTAGGTGCAGATTAATACATATGAAAAATTATGTATATCAACCATAGTAAAAGTAAATAAATAAACAATCTATGCTCAAGAAGATGTGTACAAATAACTACCTAGGCAAATATTGCTAACAAAATAAACTTTAAAATGCATGAAGCTTTATACCTTTAGAGAGGCAAAAAAGTATTTAAGGTTTTTTTAAAAACTCCAGAATATTAAAAAAAAAGAAATTTTTGCAAAACTAACTTTTTTTTTACTTACATAAAGCTGATTAATAAAGTAACCTGGAATGCTTTATTCACAAAAAATGGTATTGTAGTACAGAAGTGTACTTGAATATATGCTTGCATGTTTATATTTAAACTTCACAAAGAGTTTTATTAATTGCTACTCTAATTTTTTAACTTTCTAGTCAGCTTTAGTGGTGATTATTTGTCCAAGTGCCAGACTAAAAACTTGCTGAAGTCAACAAAAGCACCTTCCTTAAAGTGACTTAAGATAGAGCTTTGGCAAAGAAATCTGACCTGGAGTGAGGACTGGTCACCCAAACAGCTGAAGATGAATAAAGCAACAAAAGTATAAACCAGGGGAATATTTCAATACTGGTAAATTTCTTTTTCAGTAAAGTATTTTTAAAAATGGTTCCCTTGGCCAGTCTGAGTTTAATACGAAACTTACATCTACCACAACGTTTTCTTATGATTTTAGATGAGAAATGCAGCAAGTCCTGTTGAAACACACAGAGAACCTGCAGAAATACAGCTGAACTTTTCTACTACTAAATCTTACTAAATTTGAAGAGTCCATCCCAGGATCTGCAGAACTCTCTCCAGGGTTTTGGAATAAGTGGACGAAGCCATTTGGGAATAGCACCTGCATACATAGTGGTCTTAAACATACTAAACATCAACTCCAGAGCCTCAATATATTCAACAGTCTGCTGTGGGACGTTGTTTTCCAGGCAGCCCAACCGGCATTCATACAGAATAGTTGCCACACCTGCACATACGAAATCAAAGAATTTGCTATACACATGCATATACACATATTCATAATTTAAGGAATTATAATGCTAACATGATGGAACTACCATCCAAAACGGTTTTGTTACTACCAGATAAAACAGAAATTTAAAACACAATAAAAATTCTCAGCTAAACATTGTAGCAAGACAGTGGCTACCATGTTAATAATGCTCAGCATGAGAACAGAGCTGGGAATTGCACCACATGTAGAGCAGCCCTCCAGCAACTTTGCCACTGAACACACAGGGACATACAAGTTCAAAGGTGTTTCTGATAGCTAGTAATAACGCAGAAGTTTCTAGCAGTGGCTCTGCCTTTCTTCATCATAAGTGAGTAGTAAATTAATAATGAGCATGCATAAATGGATAAAGAACTTGCACTCTAGACAGCGATTTCACTACACACAATATACTCTACGTGGTCCTGAAAAACAGCAAGCGTGTGACACCATTACAAGTGACAATTTTGTTCCTGACTTTCTTCAGTTGTTTTCTTTGCAGTGTTTCAGTGTTCCCTACTAGAAATACCTCCAATAGTACTTTATATATATATTTATTAAATTATTATTCTTCTTCACAACTCTGGTCCTTTTCTTCCATTTATCAAGTTAATTCTTGTTCATCAATTAGTGTCTCCATAATGTCTCATTAAATAAGAGACATTATGCTTCCACACTTATTAAATATTAGACAGAATTCAGCTAGAAAATGCCTTGCTGGACTTAGCCAAAATGTTCTCTCGTTTGGACAGTAAACTATTTTTAATCACACTCTGAACACAGGTTTCTAACATTTTTTTCCTCTCTACTTGCACAATCTGGCACATATTACCTGGTTTACTTACGAAAATACCACACAGCACTGCACAAAAAGTATTCTTAACATAAAAATAATCTTATTGAATAATTTTTCTAAAATCCAGTGAGTCAGGTAATTTTAAAGGCATTTAAAAATGTCTCAAACTCATTTGCATAGTCAGATGTTTTAAAATAAAATGCCATGCTTTAAAAATTCATAAGTTAACATTTTGTCCACATCTTTCCAGGAATTATTACAATAACTGTTACCTATTTAATAAGTGTAATTGGTCTAGTAACACTTCAGTCTTTTTTCCGTGTGTCTCAACAGAAACAGGTATAGCTGATATGTTTAAACTTGATCTTGCCCGCAACCAAACTCTCCATAGATTCTCAAGTATATGTAGATATTTTAAGAAACTTTTCTTTTTCTCTGTTCTTAGTTTCATATTTCTTTATTTACAAAAATAATTTTAAAATCTGGCTATTTTCATCTTGCTCTTCCTCCCCCTACTTTTCTCCCTAGGGAGGTATTTTTCTGTGCCTTCCATTTCTATTGTGCCTCTTACAGTAACTGCTAGTTCTTATGGATTCTTTTGCTCTTTATATGTTCTTCCCAAAAAAACACGTTACAAAGGTGTTCAGGTTCCCTGAACAGTTGATAGTGTAAGTTAATTAAAGTTGTAATTCAAATAGGAAATAAGCGTCTGCCAGGAACAAGTTATAAATTAAAATCTAAAAGAATGTGAAGGATTTAAAGCAACACATCACTTACAGCAAATCTTTAAGCTTAGACTTTAAAATTCCATGAAACTGGCAACTCTTGATTCAACGTCAGTTTTAGGCATTATTAATGTATTAGTTTACCAAACAGTCAGCCAGGTATTTGACAGAGCACCTTCACAGGTGAGCTACTTAGAAGTCCTTGCAGATCTCAAATTATTCAGCTGCCTGTCAGCACAGAGCACTGAGGTTCTTAACAGGCACTACCTATAACAAGACAGGTTGTACAGAGTCAGAAACATGGGAAATTCTGTACTAGCTCAGTCTGGAGTTCTAGGTAGTGTTCCCTCATTAATGGTAGCTAGTGGCAGATAATTTTAAGGCAAGCCTAGCAATCCAACACTTGGCATGTGTGGGCAAGGGAAAGTAGCATCTTTTCCCACATTAAGCTACAAACAGAATTTGGGTACATCACACAGTGATTCCCCTCCTGGAATTTGTCCAGGACTGTTAAATTAACAGATCATACAGAATCACACTCTTAGAAGGTCAACAACCTTATTCTTGAGAAATTAATAGAAATACAGAATAGTGAAACTACTCAGAGTAGGTTTTTGGTTTTTTTTTACATTTTACCTATACACCAGCATTTTCACTGGAAATGTCCCTTAATATAAGGTATCACCTCTTTGGGCCCTACAAAGGAGTTCTACTGCAGTAAGTAGGAAGGTACTTAAACAGAGAACATCAAGCTTCCCTTTTCAGATTAATCACAACGGGGCACTAGTCATTTGACGAAAATGCCTAACCATAAACACACTGCTTTACATCCATTTTCTTTACCAATGTTATATAGCCTAGGCTTACCTTCCATTGAATACTTGAAGAAAAGGTTGTTAACATTGGTCACTGTTTCCCCATCCTCCTCTTGACTTCTGAGTGTGTGGATTCTTTTAATTAAGTCTGTTATAACTTCATTGACTCCTTCAGAGTAAACAGCCACATCTTTGGGTTTCAGAATTTTTTGCCTCAGTACACTTCTCATTTTTAGCCATTGTTCCCCCTCCCTAGAAGAAATTTTTAATAATGTCCATACACAATTCTCCTTAACAATCATTAGCTGGGTAAGAGCTCCACAATGAAACCATTTATGATTTTTCACCTTGAATGAAAGCAACTGGTGAAATGAAAATTATTATAATGTGTATTTGGTATTATGCTCCTACATTTTCATTCTGTATTTACTGTACCTCCTCATTAAATTTCAGTGTCGCAACCTGTATGTATGTTTCTAAGTCAATCTCTGGTCTGAGTGACAGAACTTGTTATATTCAAAACATTTCCTTTCAGATCTGACAAATCAACTATTTTTGCTATTACCACAAATGCCTCTACCAATCCACCACTTTCAGTTTCCCTGACTCTAATCTTACACAGTAATAGGATAGCAGACCTAGCTATAGAGAAACAATTACAGCTAGATTCTCCTTTAGCTGAACTATGCATTGAGATCATTATGCTGAAGTCCAAAAATCCGAGTCACAGCATCTGTGTGCTTCAGATGAGTATTTGGGAACAGTGGTTGCAGTGATATCTTTCAATTCCTTATGAAGAGAGGCAATTGTCTTTATGAGTATATTTTAAATTGCTATGTAAGTATTTCCCATTCAATTCTTTCATTTGGAGCAATGCTGATGCAAGCTACAGAACCTTACTGGCCACCAAAAGAATTTTCTCTCTTTCACAGACCTTTTCTGACTATCTTTTCATTTAATATCTCCTTTCACAAAATACCAAGGAACTGATAGTTTGATTCTGAACTGCAGTTTAAGATTTGAGTCTGCAGAGCAATACATAATGTGCCTCTTGCCACCATGAAAGAAACAGATTGTCCATGAGTCAGGAAATTAGTTTCCCTCTAAATAAACATCCTATGTCAGTGGGGACTGTGAGTAGTTCCCAGTGGCAATTCACCACACCCACACACACTGCAAGTTTATGCAAGCTTTAAAGACAGATAACTGTTCTAAGATTCAGCCACGTACAAACAACCCTGCACAGGGATGCACAACAGTGTGAGTTCACCATGCAGTGACTTCTCTGCACTCATTTACTGACAGGGCACTTCAGAGAACAATAAAGCTAAAGCCAACCTGAGCCAACAAGTCCACACAGCACACTGCCAACTGGATGCAACAGTCCAGATCTGAAGCAATAAACCCACATGTGCACAGTGCTGTGCCCAAGTCAGTAAGCCCTACTCTGCAAATCTGCTTCCAGGTAAGCCAGTCAGCTCAGACACATCTACCCAATACACATTCTCCAGGAATGTCTGTATGCCAGGTAGCTCACTCCACACTCAAACTACGCATCGTTACCAGCCCTTTGAAAATTTAAGGCAGAAGAGAAAATTCGCCATAAATTGCTACCCTCTTCCCTCCACTAGCCACACAAGTTTCCCCACATAGAAAAGCCTGACTTGCCAGATGACATGTATAGTCCATCAGAAAAATCACTAGACTTTCACAAGGAAACTCAGAAGATGAAGGAGTAACAACACTTACGCAGAAATTAGTCCCACGGCTCTCCCTCGTAAATCTCGGTACTCCTGCCAGGACTCCATGTTAGCTCTTTGTGGTACTCTACCTTCTGCCCGGAGGACTTGAGCAACCATATCTCGATCTGCAATCGATACAACAAACTGGGGACCAAAGTGAGACTTGAAGATTTTTCCATACTCCTGAGTGTGTTTTTGCTAGAATATCACCAACAAAGAGAAACAGAAGTATTACTATGAAAAGATAACACAAAAGGAAACCAACAATCTGTCACACAGTGAATCAGTCTATCCCATCTAGAACTTGATCCCAAGCCATCCAGTCAAGAAGTATCAGGAGAAAGCAGCTAATCATTACTGTGAAGTATTCAGAAGCCACACAGAGAGGTCAAACACCATTCAGGACCTCTGATTTAAAGAACCCAAAGCTCTAAGGCACAAAGCATGAGTGAAACCAAATACTGAGAAGATGAAAGGACTTGGGGCACTTAAAATACGTCTCTTCAGATCAAACAGGTTTAGAATGAATGGGAAAATGAAAAGCATGGAGGTAAATAGGGTGAAATCAACAACACTGAACAAAGATAAATTTACTTTTAATGTCTTTTGTAAAAAAATAAAAACCCAAACCCACTTACTTTTTACAAAAACTACTTATAAGCTATTCAAACCTAACTGAGGACAATGATAACAGCACAGCACATCACCTAGCAAAAACCTGGATTTTGGGACAGCTTCATCAGCATTTAACTTTAGAAAGAGGAACATTAACTCTTCAAAAGGAAGCAAAAGTTGAGGTCTCATTCCTGCAGAGGTTTATTTAGTGGCTGATCCACAAGTTGTGTGATTCAAGCTGCAGGCAAGCAACAAGCAATTAAGAAAGAGGACTGGAAAACATTAATTTTTCTATTAAAAAAAACCAAACAGATTTCCAGTAAGATTACACTATCGCTGTCCTGTGAATATTGATTATTTCAAACAAATTTCATTCTGACATGGTGAGAAAAGGAAACATCCAGCTCTCATGAATTCATTCGGAATAAAGGTACATCATCATTTTAGGTGAAAACAAAACTGCAAAGGAGTTGTTAAAGAAATCTTACTGGAAGCTTAGACTTCAGATGGCTTTAAATTTTTAAGCCTTTATTTCAGGTGAAAGTAGCAAAGCAAGTTAAACTGATGAAAGTTTGACATGTTACTTGCATCTAATCCAGAGACATCTGCTTGCAGAATTATGTTGATTATAAATCAAAGATGTACGGTACAACTACACTAGGGAAAGTCTAGTGTTAACCCAAGATAAACTTAGGAGAATTTTTTTCTTTTTTCAATCAGTCTTGGTCACAGAGATTGTTTAATCGCCAACAATAAGTTTAAGACACGTGAATCACTCTTCAGCATATGGTACCAAGTGCTTATATAACAAAAAAAAAAGTATCTCTCTTTCCAAATAAAAAAATAAATTGTGTAATTGTGGTCTCTGACAGTCTCCTTTTAACTACTTTTGGAACAAAACAGCCAATTTCAGTCAAGTTTAACAGAGAATTAAAGGTCTCCTACAACTACACTCTTACCATTTTCAAAAATCAGCATCTGGATTCAAATGAGACACACATTATTAGTCACCCTGATGAGGGAAATGCCACAGCAGGAACTCAACTGTTAACAGTTCCTCTTGGTCTGCTGCTAATCAAACATGCAGCCCAATGTACAAACAAGTACTCCCAAAACCCAAAGTATCTCTTCCCCAGATATATTTTAGGGATGTCGAAACTGAGCATGGATAAAATTGAGAGCGTAAATCTTCAAGAAAAGAGTAAGTTGGGATGCAAATGTTGTGAGGAGGATACAGGTCACCAGTCACAGAGAAACAGGTTCAACAAAACTTGCTATGTATGAGCAACTTGTTTTTTCTACTGATGACGAAATTTACATGGAAGGATAAACTTCAACAGAAAATAAATCAAGTGTCAGGCCATTCAATCAAATAATTATTAGTTTTAAACCAGAAACATACAAGCTCAAGGGATTTAGATATCTATCTCTTGCTTTCAGCAGAATGGTGTTACAGCATATCAACCTCATATTTAAAGAAATGCCCAGAATTTCTCTTCCATATTTTCTATCACTACAGAGGTTTTCTTTCCCTCATTCCAAACCTTAAAAATACTACACTTTCATGTCTCACAAACCACTCTCAAACCAGACATTCTTTCACACATCATAAATTCAAGCTGCCAGCATCCAAACCCTTCCCCCTCACCTTTCTTTTCTCTATGCTTACATAGCACTGATGAGACAGAAGAGATCTAAACCCATCAAATTAAAAATACTTTCCCCTAGTCATAATTGCTGTAGGCATTAATGCTTTGGCCAGGACAAACTGGAATCATGTTACTGAGAACAGAACCTCCTTTGTGAAAAAGCACTTGGCTTCCCCACCCCTTCAGCATATAGGGTACGAGCGGTTGAGTGCGCCAAAGGACATCGTTTAAGTAGCTGTGTTGGTTACCAAAGGGTTTCAGATTAATTCATTCCTGATGTTCACTGTATTGTTAAATTTAACAGACTGTTATTAATCCAGTTAGTGCTTATTTTCATCCAGTATGTATTCAGCTAGGACATACACGGTTTGTAATGCGACTTTTTTGAGATTCTAAACAGAATAAAAGCTAGGATTGTATTACAGCTCCCCCTTAGCCTTCCTCCTGCTTTCCTACTATGAATAACATTCATTAAAAAGCCATATCAGCTAGAAGTAGTGAAAAGCATATGGTATTTAGGTTGTCTTATATCCATTTTAATGTTTTGAGTTTCACTGTCAAAACAGTGAAAATTCTCAAATTTAATGATAGGATTTAGGATTTTTTTTTTTTAGTGTTATGAGGCTATGGTGAGAACCTCTAAAATTCTGTATTTCATCATAGAGGCAGAAGGGAAAAAAGGCAACAAAAAACTTTAGCTGCCATGAAATTACCATCAGCATTTTAGCTGAACATCATCGGCCATCTAGTTTGGGTGCTATCAAAACCAGCATAGACCGAGGAGTTTAACACTTCTTTGTAGACATCTAAATGGCAAATACAACAAAGCCAGAAAAAAAAACAGTCAACTCAAGGGATTTTTTTCTGCTCTTCCCTGTATCTTTCTGGTGGTTTTAGGCCCTTTGAAAATCCTAATTTTTGAGTTTTGATCCTCAAACCATTTCAAGTTTTGTCCTGTTCTCTTTGGTTTCCTCTTTTCTGCTTTTATTTCTCTTTTTTTTTTTTTTATTGCAGAAATTTTCAAGAAACTGAACCTCTTGGGCTTGTCTGCGAAGCCCCAGTGATCTTGGAAAGGTCAGTAAGAGAAGCAAAATAATAACTAACAAATTTGAGGTATTCCCAAAGAGATCTGTGCTGCTAGTGGAAAGCACTAAGGATCTACAACTAAAAAAGCATGAAAACCATTGCCTTACTCCCTCAAACATTAAGTGCTTGCTTCAGAATCGCTTGGACAGCATGAGGAAGGGGCCCCAGGGGATGCACTGTGAGTTTTTAGGAATGAAACCCACCTGTTTAGCCAAACAACCAACAAAAATACCCATCTTTGTACAGACAGCCTTATGGTAAGGCAGTTGCCAATGCCAACACACAATAAATGCTTTACAGGGCACTTGCCCACCCAGCTCCTGCTGTCCCTAGCCCAGATAACCACGTACAGAAGGACACTTGTCCACCCAACTCTTGCTGTCCCAAGCACAGATATCCACGCTTCACCCACCTTCACAGGTGCAGCTGAGGAAAAGGGACACACCGCGGCCTGGGGACCACTACAGCAGCAGAGATGCCCAAACCACATCGGACAGCTCTCAGCCCCCCAGGTTCACATTTATTGTACCGTCTCCTGATCCACCGCGTACCCCAGAGCTGCCATCCGCCAGGTGCCAGGGGCCGCTCTTCGCCCTCTCTCCTCTCCCCCCGCCTTCCCCCACCCTCCGCAGCCGCCATCAAGCCCCGCTTCCCGCCACCCCTCCCCTTCCCTTCCCCTCGCCTCGCCGCCCGACCGCCAATGGGGCCGCCAGGGGAGGGGGTGGCAGAGTGGACGACGGCCGCGGGTGGACAGCACAGTCGCCGCCGTTGGCCACACCGCCCCCCTCATCCGCCCGGGGCTGTCCTGTCTCCGTCCCCGCACCTCGGGGAGGTTTCAAACCGCCCGCCTCCTGCTGAGGGGTGGGGGGCAGCAGTCGTGGGCCGGCCAGCGTTGACGGCAGCCGGACCAGGCGCATCTACCGCCCCCTCAGGGGATCTGTATATGCAGAGTATATTTATGTAAGGGGAGGCCAGGGTAGAAACGAGGGTTGGAGAGACAAAATGGTCTCTGGCCACGACAGAGGAGCGCAGGGCTCGGCCGAAGGGAGGGGAGCGGCGGGAGTCCCCCGCGTACCGCCCCGACGGTTGAGGCGGTCCCGGGCGGAAACAGCCCAGGGTGCCGGCGCGGCCTCACCTTCAGGGTGGGTGCTGCGGTCGGGACTCGGGGTAAGCACACGCTTCCCAGCTCTGCCCGCCAAAAAACAGCCCTGGGCAAGTCTGTGAAGCAACTCGGCTCAGAAGGATAACATTCTAGTTTTTTTCTATTTTTTCTTTTTGTCCGAGGCAACTACCTAAAGTCAAAACTACGTATAAAGATGGAAAGGGGGAGCTCAAAGACTGGGGGTGCCGGCGAGGCGGTCACACCACGTACAGGGCAGGGGGGGACACCCGGGAGTCGGCACGGCCCGGCAGCCACGTACTTGTAGGCTCCTCACCGAAACAAACCCGACAAAACCTCCGAGAGACGGACACTGAAGCGGGGGGCGGGCCGCATCCTCTAAAGCCCGGCTCTTTCCTAACAGCGGGAACGCGGCGCCGGCCAGCTGCGGGGCTGGCAGCCCGGAGGGAGCCTGAGGGGTGTTTTTTGAGAGGAAGAAAGGTTTAAGTAGCCGGCGTGGATAAAACAGTAAGAAGCCGAGTAAGCTGTACCTGGATTTCATGAATGCGTCCGAAGCCGTCCTTCCAGAAGAACTCATAGAGATTGTAGAGGGTGTTGGGTCCAGGCATTTCTTGGAGGCTCTTCACCCTGCCGAGCTGGTGAGGGGTGGGCTGCAGCAGCTCCCCTCCGCGCCCCGAATCTGCCACCGTCTCGGTGCCATTGTTCTCTGCCGCTGCCGGGGAGTTGTTCTGCACCTCCAGAGACTGGCTGCTGGAAAGCCTGGGCAGCTGGTGAAACCTGCTGACAAAGATCGCGTGGTAAAAGTAAGTCCTCTCTGATTCAAGCGTCTGCTTGCACTTCATTGTCAAAACTCTCGAGAAGAAAGACATGTCTTAATTTCTGAAAGGTCCACTTTGCTCCTGCAGCTGCTTTTTATTTGGTCGCTCTTTCTTCACTGCCTGCTTTAACTTGTACAAGCAGCACTTCTCCAAACTCTTACTGCATGAGCATCAGTTTACACAGACCATTATTTAACGCTCCCTCCCCTAGGGCTGGAAAAGGGGGGTGGGTCTGGGATGAGACTTGAATAGAACGAGCCTATTATTTTGTATAATTCAAATCAGACAAATTTGCCCATTAAGCATGCAGCCAAAGTTTATTTTTCCCCCTCTTCCCCCCTCTCCCCAGTTGGTTTGGCAAAGAAAGCTCACATAAGGGTTATACCATCTTTCTCCTTCATTAAAAAGTTGGGTTTAGGACTATTTTTTGTCCCGTGGCACTAATTCCTTCCCATGTTACAAAAATACTCTATTTTCTTGCAGAAGTCCTCTCAGTGTCATTCATCATCCTGTACATAAGTAAAGCATTTCTGCATCTATATGTACTAGCAGTGGTTTTACACAGTAACCTTACAAACAGTTCCTGTAAATTACAATTTCATTTCTTGTTTGGACAGTATATACTCCATAAGCAGCTTGTGTCAACTTGTATAGAAAATAGCCAGTGGTCTGGAAGTACATAGTGTTCCACCAGTTTTTCCTCAATTTGATTGCGTAGATCTATAATATCACACAGAATTTAAGCTCTAACCTACATGCCTGTTTTGCACACTTTCAAAAGTGCTTGTGCAGTATTCATACCTATTTCTGTATAATTTTGAAGGTGTTAGTGATAATCTGTAAAAAGATTAATTACAGAAATTATGTGAGACCACCTTGGTTTTAACTGAATCAGAAGCTGAGATAACACTTGAGGAAAGTCTCAGGGAAGATCTGCATTTACAGAGCTGAGTTATGAATAAACTGCTAGAAAAGTAAGTCTAGTGAGCTTCAATGTTATTTGCTTTGTTTTTCTTTTTATTTTTGTACATTTGTATGTTTGAGGCCACAATGTAAGACTGTGTACAAACTTAATTTTACCACGGATAACTTCACTGAAATAAATCTACCTCTGAAGTTAGATATGTCTTAAAGTCTATAAAACACACATTGGTTAAGGCTAAAATATCTTCTTTAAAATAGGCTTCATTAAATTAGAAAGGGTGTAGAGAACAGTAATAGGAAAAATAGGTGGGATTTTTTTTATTTTTTTAATGATGTAAGGAGTAGGATTAGAGAATTATTTCATCTATGAAAGATGACTACTGGGTGTATGACAACAGCCTCCAGATGTGTGCATCTTTTGTTAACAAAGATGCACATCAGAGAGAGAAGACAAGAACAATAGGCTTAGATTGCAGCTACAGATTTCTTGGTTGAATTTTCAGGTAGCCTTGCCATCTCACATATTTTTGGGGTATCCCCAAGATATTTCAGATAGCCAAGGTATCTCAGAAGGTTATGTAACTGCCATCACTGAACTTTTGTTAGAACAGATTTGAGAAATGTCTGTCAGGCACATCTGAATATATCATGGTCTAGGTTACCTCTAGAGTTTCCCTTTTCTTTCTATGTCTGACATGATGCAGCTACATCATTTCTTTAATATTTATCCAAAGATACTTTGAGAGACACAGTTACTAGGAAAATAAATACTTACAGGAAAATATATTAAAACCAGCTGGTGAGTGTGAAATTCAGAACAAGTTTATCATCATAAGTAAATGAAAGAAAGGCTTATTCCACATCTCTCTTAGGGACAGTGAAGGACAAGAAAAACAAAGAGCATGGCCCAGTCAAAGTAGATGCACTATGAGGTGTCTGCAAGAAGGTTTAAAAACAAAACATTTATTCATTTGACAGGAAAGATGGACACAAGTCCTAGAACATGCAAAGAACAATTTAAACTATCTGCACTAAGTTACATTTGCTATATTCTATGAACGATAACTACAAAAATGTGAAGTTATTGAACAACAAATGTCCTAGTTTGTAAGTCAACAAATAAAAGGGAAATAATAGCAATACAGTTTGTAAGGAAGGCCAATATAATTCCTTAGCTATACCTGTTAAATATTATATTACAGTATTAAAAAAATGTAAGTACTAATACTTTGAATATTAGGGTGGAGTTTTCTCCAAATTTATGCAGTAGTTCTACGGTTTAATGTATTACTTCTGTAATTTCTAGATCGATGGAGGGAATATATTCACCGTTCCTAAAAAGGCTGCTCACAGCTATCCGAATGGTAGGTATTTTTTTACTATTTTAAAGTCATATACCATTAAGATAGTGTAAAGGAAGAGTATTTGCTTCTATTAATATGCTAGTGAGAGAAACTCAAATACATTATGCTGCAAAGACTAGTTTTGCAACTGACAATAGCTTTCTCTGCTTGTACATTTTATCAGTTAATTCCATATTTGGACATCCATGTTTTCCCCCACTGTTACCTCTTTTCCTTTAAATTCATAGAAGAGACCATTCCTAGTTAAGCTACTTGAAAAACATTTTCAGAAATTTTGCTAGAACTGTACCTATTTTTCCCCTCTGAGGAATTTCTGGAGGTGGCAGTAGTCCCAGCATAGGAACTGTGTTGTACAACCCTGCTTTCAACTAGTCTTCTAGGCAGTTTACTTATTGTTAGATTCTTGTTTGTTTGCACTGAAATGGTCAGAAACACAGCTCCCATTTAAAATAAATATGTATACATAAGAGAATATGCAATTTCAGTAAATCGGGGGGCTGAAGGCAGCACTAATCATCCCTATGCAATTCACTTCAGGAACACACTAAAGCACAGAACTTGTGTACATGTGAGGCATCTAGAGATTGTGTTATTTTAATATTATAGAGCTGTATTTTTAATTGCAGCCAAGGCAGCTGTGCTCCTTCATACCTGTAGTGTCTTTTCTACCTAACCAAGCTGGTTTTAGTTACCTTGCTCACTACTGTATCCTTTAATGGAACAGCTACCTCTATATTTTATATATATTGTCTATTTATTAGCTCACCTGGTGCAGCAGGTAAAAGCTGCAGACCTTTAGATCTCATTACTGGCAATCCTCAGCAAGTCTTTAATATCCATCAGATATTCCAAGATTACCAGCTATAAAGTCTATATGTGCAGCTTACACATTCACAGGAAGGCAAATTTCAGGAAAAAATTCTAGCTATCAATCGTGATTAGTCTCCTGAGGAATTTGATATTCTCTCTGCTGTCTGGATGGACTTTGTTAAGATAGTGCTCAAGAATGGGAAGTCTAAGGCAGTTTCTCTTGATTGTTCACACACATATTTATTAATGTAAAATAAAAATACATGAAAACCACAAAGTACATAATTAATTTTGAATAAGATGTTACACTTACTAGTTGTCTGCTTTTAAAGAAAATGTGAAATAGATACGGAATTTGAGAATACAGCCGTAATCAGGGAGCTCCTGTGAGCCACCTCTGTTACCACTTAAAGTAGTTGGTCATCAGTGAATAACACATGATTGAAGGGTCACAAAATATATCATCAATAACTGTTTCAATGCTCGAGAATATTTATAAATAATAGATACTTCTGGGAGGTTTGTCAGATGGAGTAGAAATGCAGAGTCCCTTACAGATGCAGCAGTCTCAGGTACACTATTACAGTGCTACTGTATAAAATATATATATTATCAATAACACTATAGTAACCCATCAGTGCAGATACCACTTTTTTTCCTAGGTAAACTATAGAAAAAAAATTATGCTCCAGACAACAGTAACCAAATTGTACAGTGGTTAAACAGCCTGATACAGGAAGGGAATAGTTATGAATGTGAATGATACACGTGGGTTACCACAACATGGAATGTGTATTTCAACTATTTGCATCGTTTTGCCAGATTATAATCATGTTGTTCTGTCTGACTTTCAAATTAAGAGTTGTTAATATGTATGTGTGTGCCACTAAGTTGCTGCTTTACTGATGTACTTAGCATCCTCCCTGCTGCAGAATCTGCATTAGAGGTCAAACTTGCAAACTGCAGCATGTTAAATAATCAACATAAGCAAACCCCCAAATTTATGCTACACGAAAGAGATGAAACTGAAATAACAGTTCCTAGAGTAGACTTGAAAAAGAGACTGAAGGAAAGAAACCAACAAACATTTGAAAGAGCAGCAGAGGGTTTTACATAGTGGAAGGTTTAGATTGTAATTTAAACTGGTGGAGGGATTAACATTTCCTAATCCCATTTTCCTCCCAGATATGATCACAGACTTGTTTAAGGTAACACAAGTCCATTAGTTTTGCAACAGAATTCCCAAGAATAATGGCAAGTGTAGCAGCCATGATATTAAAACCATATTAGTCTACATAAACCCCACCAAACCATAAAGAAGTTATGCCATCAGCACTAGCCAACCAAAACACATTTATGTGACTTCAAAGATAAATGTTTTATCCTTCCACAATCTTCCAGTGTCTGTATTTATCAGACATCTTAACACCGACTTGAAAACACCCTCACAGTTCTTTAAACAATGACGTTTGTTGCCTCGCCTGTTGGGCTGCCGGGTTTGAAAAATTGTTTTATGTAACTAGTCAGTTTGGACTTCTGTTATTTCAAACAAGTTGAAGCACACCCCTCTTCACAGAGGAGGTGCTTCAATTTTAGTTAACTTTTGGTATGTAACAGGATCACAGTATAAACAAAATTCAACTATTGATAGTTTAGATTTTGGGCTATTTTTGGATTATTTGTCTTGAGTCATACTGTTCTCTGCCGAGACCCCCTGGTGGGGTCATATTAATTGTACTTTGTTACCTTCACTGAGTTATTTCTAAATCCAATTTAAACTTGCCCTCCTCTTTGCATGAACTCTGACAAAGTTCAGTTGAAGCTTTCTTTGTGTCCTAATAACATCGGTATTCAGAGTCAATGGTTACATTATCATCTTACCAGGAATTCTGTTTTCTTAAAAGGATTCTCACCTTTTAACAGTCTTGGTTACATCAGTTTTGTAACTATTTGAACATTATTTTAGGATATACATTGTAATAAATATTCTACTGTATGTTTTACATAACTCTTTAAACATCTACAAGTATGATTTATGGAAGTAAAAGAGATTTCATTGGAGGCATTTAACTCTGCCCAAGTAACACCTTCAGCAGAGACTGTAGAGATAGGCTCTTCCAAACATTTGCAAGGAAGAAAAGCTGAAAAACTGTGTTGAAATGTAAAAAATATAAGCGAACTTTGGCGAAGTTTGAAACATCCCTTCATTGTAAAAGCCAAACAGCTAGTCATTATTTTTACCTTTTCTGACTGTCCTCAAACCCATCTTCCCAAAGATCTTTTCAAGTTGATATTTTAAATACTTTCTAAATTTATATACTTTTTCCTGAGAAAGAGACAAATTTGAACTTAGCAGGTTGCAAGGTGAGAGCAGGGCTTATAGGTGATTTACTGTGTAAGCAGCTGTAGTTTAAAAAAAAATGAAAAATGTCTCTATCAATCTTCAGTTTCATCTACCATTTGCCAACAATTGAAATCCTAATAAAATACTGCATAAAAAGAAAGATACTTAAATCAGCACAAGCTAGCCCATCCCAGTGTGGGTAGCACTGCACATGATTTACGGTTCACTGCTTATCAAAACTGCAACAAAAAGCATTCAGCTCTACTTGTAGGCTTTGGAGGTTTCGATCCTTACTCTGTGTATCTCCCTGATCCCAAGAACCATTTGCCTTCAAGTCCCAAGTTTTTAAACAGATTGGAAAAAAAAGTGCTACTAAAATGATAACTATCAGGAGGGCATAAGGAACCAGAGACACAGAAATTGGGTGTTTAGAGCTTTGCTGAGCTCTAAGATTGCTGAAGTTGCCACCCCAATGTCACTGCACCCTTTTAGTCTAGAAGGCCATCTTAATGAATAATTATCCCTCAAGCATTAATCCCTTCACAGACACTTGCTGGTTTGCCGTGAGGACAAGGAGCACATAAACACAAATTTCAGAATTGTAGCCTATCAAAAAGAACCATCAAAGAAAAGATCTATTAAAAAAACAATTCCTCAAAAGAATTAAGTTTCCTCAGCATGGAACGAGGCAGCCAGGGAGCAGAGCAAAAGCTTTTATTTCAGCAAGAAAACCTGAATTATGTCCAAGAAAATCACACCTCCCCTGTCCAGACTTCCAAGAATTAACATACCACCTCTGCCATCACTCATGGTCTGAAACAGTTTTGCCACAACAGTCTATGTTATTTTGCCCTCAGTTTAGCAAGAGGCCTCCAGCAAACAAATCATTTCTGGGTAATCACTTCACCTAGCTATCACTGTTCAAGTGCAAGTCATCCAGATCCACAAACTGCATTGGCTCAGACACACAGTGCTGTGCAAGCACACTCTGCAGACAAAGGCAGTGTCACACACAGAAGTGTGTACACAGCACTGCAACGCCCGAGAGCAAGATTTTCTTCACGTGCACCATTTTCAAACCAAACATGGACCTCCCAGCCATGCTGTTTCCACAGTCTACTTGGCCAGATCCCTTGCTAACAGGAGCATCTGATCAAGCATGCGAAGACCAGACTGCACACCAGGAGAGCTGGGGCCCAGATTCTTTGGATTCAGGCTACAGGACAGTGATGCCCACCACACACCTTCTGTCCACAGTAAAGCATTACAATTGCAGCCTACAGTACTGCTTCAAGGACACCTGCCTGACAAAACACGGTGGTGAGTTTTGTGTCTGAGCAAGACAATTTAGCTTCCTTAAGGGTTGGGATTACAGGCAAGTTGTGGAGCAGTCCACTGTGACTGCTGGATGAGGAGGATGACAGGAGCACCTGAGCACTGCTGGGCTGCAGGAGCAAGGGTCCCGTACAACAGAAGCCTCAGGAACCAGCAGCATTTCTCAACGACTAAATCCCTGTATGGAGAGCAGAACTGACTATACTCCCATGCAGATGCTACCATACACAGCAGCAGCTCTTTTGAGTGAGTAAATGCATGCTAATTTGCCACTCGCAGCTACAGTCTGGAGTAATAGCAGGCAGTAATTATTACAGTAATCATATCAAAGTAATTGAATCTGAAGTTTGAATGCCAACATGCCATTACTGAAGAAGCACAGAGTCATTCTTACCTCATAAAATTACTATGCTTTACTTGATGCTCAAAGTACTGCATCCTGCGGAGAGCCATTAATTAGAAGAGTAAGATTAGTTGTCATCAGACAAAAACTATGAGCCATCTGCACACATGCCACAGTCACTGTCATGCCTGGTTGCAGTTTGTGAGACAGGAGACTCTGAACAAGAGAAAGAACCAGGCATTACGACGTATGGCTCAGGGACTAAGCAAAGTTTAAACTGAACCAGACCAGTTAAGTTTTCAAAACTTCCTGACTCTGATATAGAGACCATAACCAAGCATCATGCAATATGAATTACTCTTTCTGTATTTCCATATTCTCAACTTCTGAATTTATGCCAGTAAGAAACAGATTATTTTTCTGAAGCACATTTATCCCATAACCACAATAGCTCTACCATATGTACTACTTCCAGTATGTTCATACTAACGTCCAGTATGTACGTCCAGTATGGTTCATACTAACCTATTTTGAACCAACAGATCCAGATCAATGTCATTTCATAGGCTGAACCAAAAGCTCTACAGACTCTCAGCAAAAACACACCTCATAATACCAAGCAGCATAACTTAACAATATTTAGTAGACATTATTTAATAAACAGCATTCTTCTGCGACAAACCATCCCCACCTCCACAAATATTCTAGAAACATACTGCAGTATTCATTCAGAAAAAGATCCAAACTCGGGAATCTTTCTTCACACCTCTGCTTCCAACTCACAGTATGAGAAGTCAAACCACTTTGATTCAGTAAGAACTTTTGCAGTGACATTGCATGGTTTCACAGGTACAATGGTTTTATTGTATGGTTAATAAATAGAATATAAATGACAGGGGAAACAGTTTTATTTCAGAAACTTCTCAACAGTAGCAAGAAAAATAAGAAAATTGGAGCACAGAGGTTATTTGTATTTAGTAATGCTCTCCATGAGTTTACTTTGGAGACCTTCCTTCTTATCTTGAAACCTCAAAATATTTCCAAAAAAATAGTTAGAATTTTAAGCCAAATAAAGTATAAATGAATTCAGAATTTATAGTTACTATGTAAAGCACTCCTACCAGGATTTATTCAGCTCAATGAACGATTTTTATTTAAGCGTTTTAAAAAATAACATTTTGTTGAGCAGACACAATATTCAGATAAATAATATTTCAATATCAGTACAAACTTCCATTTACAAAACCTTTCCAGAATTATTCTGAAAAAGGGTTTTTAGCTGATAAAAATAAATTCTGTTAATTATCCTGAAAAACAGACAAGAATAACCAGGATCCAGGCACTGGAAAGTACTTTTCCCATGGTAAGATTTAGTTCTTTTTTTTTTGTTTCCTCACATTCATGCATGAGAGCACATATTGCTAAGTAAAATACAGATGCATATTAAAAAAAAAAATCAAAAAAGGCTTCTAAAGAACTGGTCAGAAATTTCAACTCCATATTTTTAGTTATGGAAACAGCTACATGGACCCACAGTTCCAACAAAACACACATGTGAAGGACATCATTTCCGGAAGCGTTTGAAGAGCGGATGGATGTGTTTATTTGAGGACGCCTTGCTCTTCGAAGCCTGGTATTCCATGTAAACCATATCGTCTGCTCCAGACATAGAGCTCATTGTGCCTGTACGACGTGACATCTGCAAGGAATGGGAGAAAAACCACATGCTTAGTGCATGATTAAATACACCAAGTCTAAACAACTGGTAGCTACTGGGCAGCACTGCTCCTTTAGTCACCTTAATGCCACAATGTCCTCAGAGTTTTTTTTTTCTTAAGAAGAATTTTAACACAGAAAGTCACTGCTTGCCACTCGCCATAAGTAGGCAAGCATATCAAAGATTTCATATGGAAAGATACCTTGGAGGGGAATTCCAAATGCATTTCAACAGAATGCCATTTACCTAAAATTTAATTACCACGTTGCAGCTTAGCTCATATTTCAATAAATGTTTCAGGCTATTTTTCTTCTATCTGTTGCTGAAAAGGTCAAACTACTACCTACAATAACAGAACTTCTCTTCAAAAAGAAGAAAAATGGCTGTTACGTTTCTGCTTTCTGGGCATGAGGAAATTGTGGCACAATTCAAGGAACACAGTGCCACCACCAAAGAGTACATGCTGTGACACAGGTGTATTTTAAAAATGTTTTAAAATATTTTCACTGCTTTTGACTTTGAATGTTTACTTTAAAATCTGTAACAACAAATCTGCATGACAGAGAATGAAATGGACATGAATTCCGTATCTAACATCTTTCTAGTGCCTAGAAAGAGAATTACTCAAATAGTGAAGTGCTAATGCAGCTTAGAAAGATCCATTTGTTCTCCAATGTTTCCCAAAGATACTCAGGGGGTAATGATGGAATCACAGTTAGAATGAAAATGGAATGGTCCAGTTCTGTCACATCCGTGACCCTCCTTTTCAAGCCATTCTTCATTACCTGAGCTGACTTTGAACCATATTCTCCAGCAACTACTTCCTCCTCAGCATCCAGGTCAGATGCTTGCAGGACTTTCTGGAGAAGCTGCTGCTGTTCTTCTTTGGATGAAAATGAAAGTTCTTCTTCTTCCATGCCAGCAAGCTTTGTTATTACCTAAGAAACAGAGTACAGTACAAGGTGAACACTCTTAACTCCTCAGTGTTAGCTATCCAAAAATCAAGTCACGGATTTTTGATTCCTTATCCTTATTCAACCTTTGTTTACGGTCTGAACAGCTTAACACCATGGACAGCAGTGATATATATAAATATATATGTATGTGTATATACATGTGCACATTGACATTGTTATAGTCTAGGTGGAAATGCAAAATACAAAACTTTGGGGAGGGATAAATAATAGGGTAAAGCATGTCAGCCACACACTGTCGTTACCAGCTTGACCAAGAGCCTGACCAAAGCACACACACCTCAGAAGCATACTGAGCTTAGCTTCCTCCTGTGGGCTCTAGATTTGTCTAGTTTAAGAACTAGCACTGTATGTTTAACAACAGTAACTGGCTAGCTTTCCAGCATAAAAAAACAGAGGAGTAAGGGGAAAAACCCTAACAAATGCTGACTGTGTAGCAACATGCAACAGAGCAAAAGGGCTCTTTCAACATCTGCAAGCAGACACACGGTAACTTAGCTGTTACATAGCCACAGATGCAGGACACATGCCATCTTCTGGCAGTACAGTGCCACATACTCCATTAGTTGGAAAACCTGCTGAAGAATTGAAGAGCTCTCAAGAATGCTACTTACTATAGGCAGCTTCCTTTCTTCAGCAGAGATATTTTGAAAATTGCCTCAGACTTTTTCCTGCAGTTAAATGCATTTTGGTAATCATATGTTTGCACTCCAAAATCTCCATTTTCCCACTATGTTTCCAAGTTGAAGAAGTTTTGAGAAATACATTCCAATTCAGCCATTTTCCTTGAGTAGTATTTCCCCTCCTCATCATCTTTTTTCAGGTTGTCTCTTCAGTCAGTACAATTAGAAGCTAACTACCCTCAGTAATCTGGGCTGGGTCTGATCACAAAGACTTATCATAAATAGAAATACAACTTAAGGTAAAACAAATCTACAATAGATGCAAAGTATTGCTTTTGAAAAACTGGGTAGCGAAACACTAGAATAAATAATCAGTGTTGTGGGGTGTTGTCAATGGCAATTTCTAATTTGAAAATTAATGTCTTTCTAAGGAGTGTCCTAGCTTTGAGAATCCACTCAGGGAAGCAACCTGTCCTACTCGATGGCTAAAGGGCCCCTTTCTTGTTTATTCAGAAGGACATGTTCTACAATCATCTCAAAAATGAAGAAAAAGGCGTCATGAAAAGCAATTTTGAACTGCATTAGCCTGTTTCCAGTTGTGGTTGCAAAACAGTGCTAAAATGATTCATAGAACGGAAAGAATTCCCACTGCACCATTTTTTAGGCTGTTCCACAGATGTCAAGTTTAGTTATCCCCAATTCTTTGACATAGCAAGTTCTTCTACTATGGATGTAAAATTTAATATATCCTCCATTCAGCCTCTAAAAATCCACAATACAGTAAACAACTAAACTGTGGTTAGCTAAAAAAAAAAAAAAAAAGCCAACCGAATCCTAGCAGTATACTCTAAGCAGTACATTGTGATGACAATTCTATTTAAAAAGCAAATTATGTGACTTAGCAGAAAAAAAAAAATTCCAGTCCTCAGCACTGAAATAATTACCTAAAGATGAGGTAGAGTCTCCAAATTTGGGAGAATAAGGCAGCAAACATCTGCTGGGAATGACACACGCATAGCAATCTTGGCTTGGAATAAAGCAACACAATACATGGTTTCTTGGAAGTTTCTTCCAGCCCTATTATTCCTTGATGCCAGCTATGACTTAAGGCTTGAAGTTTGGCAAACACAAGAAAATAGATATTCTAAGATTTTGTTTCTAAACGGCAAATAAAACCCATTCCAGTACTGGTCAGCTAAAACATTACTCCAGATACTCAGCTGTCACTTGCACTACTTCTTTTCCCATACTGGGAACTAGGGCTCTCTGTCTTGCTTGTGAAGTAAAATCCCTCTATTTTAACTTCTTTTTAGTTCTAAAATCCAAGGCATTCAAATACAAGTAAAGGGATTTCTCTAATCTCCAGGCCTACAGCCACACAGATGCCTTTGTTGTAATTATTTGCAGCTTAGTGCTGATCTACAGTTTAGTCAAAAGACAGTCACTACAAAGCAGAACCAAGTTTTTACCTATAAAGACTGTGACATACCTGTTTCAGTGCAAGGACCTTCTAAAGCTGTCTTTGATGGGCCACTGCTTACAGAGCAATTATTTACTTCAGCACAGTTGCAGTTCATAGAGGTTTTACCCACAGGGCTGTCCTGTCCTGTCCATATGCCAGAGGCTGCTTTGCCCCTGCACCTCATGCAAACCTTGTGTGATTCTGTCCATGCCATAAGTTTGAGCCTATTCCCTAAAGGCAGATACGAGAGCCTTATCTTTCATTCCTCTTCTCAGCAGTGTTTCTTCTTAGGAAGCCTTCTAACCTATGAGCCACAAACTCCAGTTTTGTGAAGGAAGCAAAAGCTATCATGACACTCTGTTGTCTTTAACAACCCACAGATGGGCATATGGGGCAGCCCGTGGATGGAAAGTAAAAACAAATGAGATGCACTGTGAAGTCCATAAAATACAGCAGCTTTAGTGGAATGAGATTTTACCTTTGGAAGAAGATGACATATAGAGATATGAAATAAACCAAAGTATCAATTTTCAAGTGTGTGTGGAGAAAGGAGGGAGCATTCAGTCCTTTACAACAGGGCTTTTAGGGGAAGTTCTTTGAAATCATAGTTCTGTTACATTGTCAACACCAAAAAGGTTGGTTATTTTGAGGAATATGTTTTCGTTATAAGTAGAAACATTTCTACCCTAACAGTCTTTTCCTGCAGTAAATTTTGTCATGTCTTTATCAAGTAACATTCAACCCAGTGATTTTGGTGCCATACTTCATTCCATGCAGAGAAAATTACCCGGGAAGGTCAAACTGCTGGCGGAAGCCGAGTAAGCAGAGTCTGAAGGCCTCCGTTAGCCAGAACAGTTTGTGCTAACACAGCTGCATCCAGACCTTTCTGTACCACCACAGGCTTTGGAAATGGTGCACGGGGTTAATGTGTGGACAAAGACCCCTGAAGGGATTTGTTTTCAAACGGGTTGCTAGACATTTTGGACACCTAACTTTATGATTCCCAGGGTCAGATGTATGAACGTAGGATGGATGAATCCTGCCTATTGTATCCTGTCTTTTGCCACAAGAAAAAAAAAAAGACTGGTCTGAGACTGGAGTTCTACGGAAATTATTTGTGACTTGTGATGTTTTGGAATCTTTCTGAATTGCTGCTGGCCACAATGACATGAACCCTTACTAACAATGCTCTCTGCACAACCAGAGACAGACAACCAAAGAGCACAAACACCAACCCACCCACGCAAGTAATACTTTGCTTTGTTCCCCAGTGGGTGACTGATTCAAAGTCCCAAAACTTACTTCCTAGGAGCTGTACTAAGCTACTTGTATCTACCCTCACAGATCACAGAGCAACACTGAAACAGTTAACTGCTTGTGAGCAAAACCTTCATTAATACACCCCATGGCCAGAGTTCTGGAGTATATGAACAGCTACTAACATGAAAGACTATGCAAATTATATTCTTAGGCCACAAGTAGATTAAATAGAAGGGACAAGTTACCTTGAAGCTGTAACCTTGATCTACAAGAAACCGCTGTCGCTTTGTTGAGTATGCCATTTCCTGAGTGTCTTGGGATACAAGAGAATAAAAAAAGGCATTGTATTCCTCTGCAACCATGCCTAGGAGACAAAGACACTGAGTGATTAGTTCCATTTGGAACACTGCAACCAAAACCAAAAATACTACTTGAATACTGAAAACAGGTGTGTAAACAAGTCGACTCTCCACAAAAAACAATCTACATCGTTTAGCTGCACCCAGTTCTTACATAAGCTGACCCACGAAATTCTGTCTCTTGTCCTTAACTTGGGAACAAGAGAAAAAAGGAAAAAAAAAAAAGAAAAAGAAAAAAAAAGGACACAGAGCAACACAATTGCACTGGAGCTGTGAGAAGAATCTGCTTCTTTATTGTGCTAGGCAAGGAGAAAGGTGAAATTATTTTGAAGTCTATTATGTTAAGGAGC
This sequence comes from Heliornis fulica, assembly GCA_013399135.1. NCBI lineage: Eukaryota > Metazoa > Chordata > Aves > Gruiformes > Heliornithidae > Heliornis > Heliornis fulica. Next base: position 288,164 of record VXBZ01004964.1, on the reverse strand, counting down.
ATCAGAAACGAGGATTATAACACACATCCAAAAAGTTCAATAGAAAAAAAAAACAAAGGAAAAGTTTTATCAATGTAAACTTGAGTATGCAGTGTTTTGCACTAAAAAAGTTGAGACAACAATATTAAGCAAAGAATTCACAGGGCTATTTGAAGCCTAGGATAACAGGCTGCTCATACATATATACTTTTTTTTTTTTTTTTAAAAAGTACAGCCTCTAAGATCTATTACCCAAGCAACCCTGGGTTCTCTTGAAACCCAAGGTATCACTAAGACTTTTGTTAATTTGCTAACATGGTTTTTGTATGCATTTCCCAACAAAGCCTCAGCTATAACCTGCTCAAACTGCACACAAAGTGTGTGATGTAGACCTTAAGGGCAAGTAGAAAGTTTTAAGAATCATTTTACACAAAGAACTCCTTTTCTTTTACAAAAGCACAACTGGAAACCAAATCCCAAAAAAAGTAAATCTTAAAACAAAGTAATCTGAAGCGTCAAAAAATGTGCTTTATCAAGACTTGTTTTTTAGAATAACACTTTGATTTTTTAAAAAATCTATTTCACAGAGAGGAAATTATCAAGTAATGAAAAAGTCAAATTACCACCAAAGAACAAAAAAAAAATTCCTTTTCATTCAGCTCTTTTTTGTCCTTTGGAAGTTTTCCCAACATTACTGACCCAACTACTTTTGACCCAATTACATTTCCCAACTTTACTGACCCAGACCGCTCCATTTCCATTCAGTGGTGGAGAAACTTAAGATTCTCTTTGACTAAAACATAAATCCAAGGGCAATGTAAAGAAGCATCACGAACATCCAGTTTCTCTGCAGTTCTGTGGCACCACAAGCCAAGGCCCAGAGCCCATCAATCACCTCAGTTACCTTTTTTGGCTCTCAGCACTCGTCCCAGTCTTTGAGCCTCCTGTCTTCGAGACCCACCATGGGACGATATCTGAATCAGAACATTGGCTTCCGGTAGATCAAAGGACGTGTCACCTACCTACAACAGAGAAGCATCCTCTGAGCAGCATCTAATTTTCAGCTATCATAAACAGTGGCTTAATACAAGCTACACCCTTGTGAGCTGCAGTACAGAGATGTCAAATATACCACACGCAGGTATAACTCACTTTCACTCTGCAGATGGGTACAATGACACAGTGAATATCCTCTACTTACTTTGGAAATGAAAATAGTGTTGATTTTTGGATTGTGCTTGAAGTTTTGTAGAATTTGCATTCTTTCTCCTTGTGCAGTAGGACCATATATGTAGGGTCTGAAAAGAACCGAGCACACACAGATTAAATAAATTCAAGATTCCTGTGTCGCTTCTTGCGAGGCACTAAGCATGGCAAGGACCACAGTCCACATCTGGACCGATTTAAAAACAAAACAGATTTTGATGCAACTTACAGTCTACTTTTAGCTTGTTTGGCTCTTTGTGGCAGCTACCCACTTGTTTGTGGATCCCTCTGCAGCAACCCAGCCTGCCAGCAATAAATCTTGGCAGTTACAAATGTTTTGGAATTACATGCACCGATGCTGCCATAGATCAACAGACTGAATACATTTGCTAAGCCTACATGAAAGACTGAAGGCAGTTGTTAACTTAAGAGATTTTTTTTTCCCTCAAATCTACTGAGTTAGCACATTGACAGCTGCAATTTCTGCTTCCTAATTAAACACCTGAAAATCCAGGCTTCTCAATCAAAAATATGCTGAGTGTCACAAGCTGGCTCTTGGATGTTGTGCTGGGAAAATTATTTTTGCTTTTGAAGTTAATCTCTTACTCCTCCTAATACCTTCTGGACCCACTGAAATGTGAACAAAGTCCCAAATGTTCCATGGCCACAGCAGCACTTCAGGTGAAGTTTCTAATGTTTGATGATGAGTCACCAGGAGCATTTAATACTTCAATCCAGAAGCCCACACAAACTTAGTCACCCACAGATTTCACAAGCAACTGGGGCTATGAGAAATTTTCCAGGATTCTCTCAAGGGCCTGGCTGTTCTCTTCCTGCCAAAGCAGTTGGTTTTTTTTAAAAAAAAAAAACAACACACCACAAACAACAAAACCAACCACAAAGCCACAAAAAAAAGGCAAACCCCACAAAGAGAGCCCTGCCGGACTGCAGAGCCACTGTGTTTTTACCTGTTGAACTACTTTTCCAAATGCTGGTTAACAACCATGTCCAAATAACAGGAATCAAGTTCTATAATTTCTGTTTTGCTCACACTTCCATACATTATTTCTAACACAAAGAACCAAACTTAAATGTTACATTTAACTTTTAATATTGCACACACACGGGTGGCAGCTGAACATAACCATGCAGAGCAGTCCTACACATTTCTATCCTTGTCAACTAACCCCTATGTGTTGGCACCTCTTGCTTTTGTTAGGACAAACTTCATTCTAGTTTTCTTTTACCAAACAATGCTAGTCACCTGGAACCTAATTCTTTTATTTAGCATACCCAGAATTTTTGAAAAACACAGCTAAAACATGAAAGTGGTACAAAGTCAACTCTGAAACCATACCACTGGTAGCATTCACTAATATTTTAACCCTCTCTTGAAATTACCTTTAATATTTAAATTGTGATGACTTTATTAATCCCCACAAAACTTCAACAGATGATTTAAAATGAAAGTATTTGTGAGCCTTCTGTTTCTTAAAGCCACCAAGAAATGGTTCAAACAAGATTATTTTAATTTTTTTTAGAACAGAATAACCTAGAACTCCTGGCTTCCAATCCTCTACTTCACCTGCCCCAGATCCTACTTGCCAACAATTCACTAACACAAGTACCTTCCTGAACCAAGAAAATCCAATGCTTGATTTAATTTTATTTTTTTAATGACCCTTTTCCTCCCTGCAAAAAAATATTTGAGGGATCTGCAAAGACAGACCCCTCTGTCCCATTAACTAACAGTCAAAGCCAGAGGCACAGCCCTTCAGAAACAGCAATTTAAGCATATCAGTAACACTAACAAAAACTAGTAGGACATGAGCTATTCAACACTGGATGACAGACCACGACACAGTAAAATCTGGCTAAAGAAAGCTTGAATTCTGTTCCCCACGAAATTAGTCAAAATAACTCCTGCTGTCATCTGCGTGGTCCTTCCCTCCCGGTACCAGGGGAAGGGGGGGCAAGGGAGGAGCCAGCAGAAAACAGCTGCTCTCCTTGCACACCTACCTCCCGCCCCATTCAAGCCAGCTTGCTGACACAGGGGAACTGCTAGGACAGAAGTGCCTCTGGTTACAATAAAGACTCCCTTCACCTTTTCCAGCGCCGCAAGCCGCCCTTCTGTCTTAACGCTGGCAGAGGTACAACCTGGAGCTGTACGTGTGAGGGATGGAGATTCACTCAACACGAAAAGCAAGCACCCATTATTACCCCAACTGCTTCTCCTGCTGTGCCTTACAGCATCTACCCCACTTAAACAGCAGGTTTGCTACTTTGCAAGGACCCTCTCCCACCACCACCTCTGGTAAAGGCTTTTTCTGTGGTGCACTGAACACTGCTCAGAGACATTCCAGAAGCATCATTACAGCTAATCTCTATCCAGACTGATTAAAACAAATGATGAAAGAGACCATGGGTGTTGGAATTCATCCAGCACCATTAGCTCTGCTTACTCTGTCACAGCAAGCCAGCACAACATGGCTGTTAAGCTACAGTCAAACCTGACTAAAACTGCTGGAAAGTGTAAGGCAAAACCTTGTTGAGGTTTTGCTAAGAAGTACTGCTGAAATTCCTAGACATGAAATCATACAGAGCCAAAAAGCCCCAGAGCTTCCAGCCAACAAGGGGTTATTTGGGTTTGTCAAACGATGAGGCCAGCTTCTATGCTTGTTTTCCCCAAGAACCGCTCTACATATGAACCTGACAAACGCTCTCTCTGATCGCCCCTGCCCAGATCCTACAAACACACCGATGCAAGGCCCTTATTTAAACTCTACCCGTACGACCTGCCCTAACCGCAGTCATTTAAGGTGGCTGAAGAGCTCATGGGACCAATACTCTTTCATTTATTAAGCAATTAAGACTTCAATTCTGGGCAGTATACTGGTACAGCACAGATCCTTCAGAAGTTTGTCTTAGGTTTTTTTAGACAAGGTGAAGACCTTTGAAGAACCTGAAGGGGAATGCCCTGATTGCTGAAAAATCCAGAAACTTTGAAACCTTGTAAGGCAAAACACAGGGGAAGATACCAGCTGTTACAGAAACAGTTCTAGTGATGTTTTTAAAATTCCTCCTTTTTCCCCTGGCTTTTAATAATGGGGAAATATTAAGTCTTTCACTGAAATGTTGGATGAAAACTTCTCTGAGGCAGGTGCTAACCAGAGATTCTTTTCAAACAGTTATACACCAAAATAACATTGCAGTGTCGATAAAAACCACATAAAAAATACCCTCTTGAGCTGCTTCTTACATAGGAGGATTGGAGTTAAATCAAATATAACAGAAAATGTCTAAAGCCTACTGAAAGCTGCGAGATTACAAGGCAATTTTCCAGGAAGGAGGAAAATAACAAAGCTATTGCTGTTTGAGAACACTTACTTCCCAAGCCTGATTGCATACTCCTTCAGTGCAAACACATTGTCAGCAAAGACGATGATTTTATCATTCCGTCGCTCGTGAAACTTAATCAGGAACTGGCAGGCCCGGAACTTGTTCGGGTTCATGGTGTACAGCAGTATTCGTTTCTTGGTTTTGATAGCTACGTATTCTCTGTAAAATTCAGGTGACATTGGGCACCAAACCTAGAATTACAAAAACATTTGCATGCACAAAACAAGCCTCTTATTTTATTCCAGTGGGAGCCCAAGTTTTTGGGGAATAATGCATTACAACGGTCTGCATCACACAGGCCACAGATTTTAACACAATTCTGTACTGGTTGGTGCAGCCCCAGCAGCGCTGCCAAACCCTGGTTTACCTCATTACTATTCTGGCTTTCAAACTGGCTTTGGCAGGGAGATCCATGACAGAAATAGGCAGTGGGATTGGAACAAGGCTGGAAGATATTTCCTTTGTGTTTCCCACTTAATAATTTAGCTGAATTATATTATTTTTTTACAGAGCAATAATTAGGGGAATGAACTGTCCGTGTAATCTTCCTGTCACAGCAGTCAAAGCTTTTTTCCATAGAAATTAATTTTCATCCATATTCTGAAAGCTGAGACACACATTTAGTCTTTATTACAGAAGAAATGTACCAATCTTTTATTCATATACCCACAAAGGAGTGACCTTTATTTTAACAGCTATTGAGCCTACAAATTCCAAAGCACTAGGACTGACTAGAAGTTTTCAATAGGATTCCCTAAGCAATCATTTTATTATGTAAATACACATCTTAGTACTGCACAGTATGTCTAGACTTACTGAGATATTTTTTCTACTGTAGCATGAAAACAGAAGTATTTATGAAATTTAAGAGTTTATGCCAATGAAATACCACTACAGTACATATAATTTAGAAGAAATTAATTCTGGTGTACATGGGTTATTCCCCCATATCCACTGCACGGTACAAATTAACCGATTACTGCAAATGAAAACCTCTCTCGTAGCCAACATCCAGCTAAAGAAATTAGGTGACAGTTTATGGGAGTTTGTTTAACCTGATTTGTTCTGTACTGCAAAGAACTGCTTTTTTGTTTCAAAGTGGTTTTTTTCAGTGAATTAAATGCTAAATGATAGGGTTTTTTTTTCATCCCCTGACTACATTAACAATAAAATAGTGCACTGAATAAGCTCTGTTGTTATTGAATGCTGTCTACAAGAAAGAAAATTCTTAAATCAGAAAAGAATATTTCTAAGTGAGAATGAGATATGAATACCGAACATCTGATAGTAGTAAAATAATTTGTGTATTGCTCAATGCCTCTGACTACATGACAAGCTGAATATTTTGATTCGCATATAGATTCTCTTTTGGGTTTGGAAATTGAGAAAGTCTGCCTCTCACCCCAGTGATCTTTCCATTTTTACATTATGCCAGACATGCAGTGCAAGCCAAGAACAGTACAACAGCTGGGAAAGGGGTTATTTGGAAATTACAGAACTCTGAAAATATAGGTAAAGAACGGGCTTGTTCTTTTTTAAACTTCTGATTTTATTAACTGTGCTGTTTGTTCTCTTTCAGAGCAGGGACAGAGCAGTACCTGCAGTGACCATGACCTGCCTTATCAGACAGCAGCACTGCCCTCTCTTGCCACCTGGAAAGAGCCGCACTGAACAAGAGCAAGACACATCTGTTCTGGCGACAACGCACAAGGCATGTAGATTAGAGATGCTACTTCTAAACACATCAAAAGAATTTAAATAAATATGCAGTGTGGTTGTGCACATACTAGGCTTGTTATTTACCAGCCACCAACATTGCTTTTCTTTTTGATTCTTCGCTTCTGGTAGTGCCACTGAATGCCCAGAGTGTCAAATTTTAATTTGTAAACCGGTTGCTCTCCCTCCAATCTAGTTCTTTTCTAGATGCTTATCACCTATTACTTAAAAACAGCTGGGTTGTTCATTTTCTTCCTTCTACAACCTCCAATTTGCACAAAGTTAAAAAGGAGAACAGCTGACCTGCAGCTGCATCTTTTATTCCAGTCCAGAGCTAAGAAGAATTGCATGAAACTAGCAAGACAGGTTAAGAAACAAACAAGAAAACCTCAACAAACAAAACAAACCAACAACTAAAACCACCACCATCACCACCACCTCCCCTTCACACACACCCCCCCCAATTAAAAGACCCACAAAAGACCAGTGGGAAAACAAAAGGTAAAAAAAAAACCAAACAAAAAACCAGGAAAAACCCAAGACAATTCAATTATGAAACTGCCATACCAAGTTGCAGCTGCTAGAACCTTCTGTTCCATGGGAATCCCAGACAGGACATAAAAAGGAAACCCACTGATGGCAGCACAGAAACCTAATCTAGCTCAAATGACTGAGGGGCTGGAGAATTATCAGAAGTAGCAGATGCTTGCTTTGTTTTTTTACTCTTCCCTATGTGTCTTCCCATGAAAATTATCAGACATGATACTAAGTGACTAAGTCTGGCCCAGCAAAGTTCCTGTAGTAGTCCAATGAGCCTGCATGAAAGGATTCCACTCCTCTGATAATAGATTTTTCTCTCATCCATATGCTGGAAATATCTGAGGTCACACACTATTACTCTGGAAAGAAACAGATCCAGTCCTATGTTGTCAACTTTCACCCTCATGCATTTGGACTTGAAATAAGCAAGTGATTTTTTAGGTGGGTTTTTTTTTTAATCTTTCCACTATCCTTAAGTTAGCAGAATTTCCCTCAAACAGCTACAGACTCTCTCCCAGCTGACGAGTCCAAAAAGCAGCTGTCAGCATACCACCTGATGTCATGCTCGTTGTAGCATGGTGCTATGCTACCACAGAGAACTGAGCTTCAGGCACAAAGTCAAGCCAGACAGCACAAACAAGCTAGCTCTACGATACTGCAACCACTGCTCAAGTTTCCAAACACAGACTTGGAGACAGATGATCAGCACAGCAACCCCCACCAAGAGAGAGTGCTGAAGTCACTCTGGAGAACACGTGGCTGCTGGGTTCCCTACAAGTTCATACTGACCAGCAACAGCCTTGCCTAAGCCACAACATAAATGAAAACTCATAAGGGCACCTTTTTTTGGCAGTTAAATGCACACAATTTATACATCTTCCTTAAAAAAAAGGCGGTTACAAGCATACTAAGTACACACTAGTAGTACCAAAAAACAAAGCATCACCTCAGCACACTGGACTTTAGCAATGTAGCCATTGTTCTGCAGCTCCATCCAGTTGGCTTCATAGAGCTTTGGTCCAATCAGGAAGTTCAGGTCAACAATTTTATCATCTTCTCTGACCAAGGTAGCAGTCAGCCCCAGCTTACAGTGAGCTTGGACAATAGTGAGCACACGCCTGAACATTTTGGCTAAGAAATGCAAGACAAATTTTCTGTTTACTTTCCTGAATGGATTTAAAAGACAAACACTGCAACTTAGAAAAACCACTTTCACAAACTCCAGAACACAAAGCAAGCACAGTGGTGGGAGATTTTACCCTGTGTCACATACACTCCTAACAAATCTATGCTACAGCAAAATTTCACACTGGCTGCAACTTTAGTTTCCATCTTCAGCGTGCCCTCAAAGTCCCAGTAAACCTTCTGCTATCAGTATTATTTCTGGAGAGAAAATTAATGTACCCAGAGGTTACATGGCTCAGTTTAGGTCACACAGTATTTCACAGAAAGAACTATGACACAAGGACTCTTGGCTGACTGTCACATTCAGGACCTGTACCATATGGCAGTTGCTCATCTTTAGTACTGCTCAAGATCCTGTAATAGCAGAATCTGAGGATGCAGAGGAGATTCTATACTGTCCTTTCCGTGAAACCAAGAGAAAACAGAAGGGAGAGAACAGTGGCAGCAGTATGCTACTTCAATCAAACAGCAGTTAATCCACAAAGTCTACTTCTGAAATCCATCACTTCTGCAGACACCAGATTATATTCACATGAAATCTTGAGCACAAGGTAGAGCAGCTAACAGAATCTGGGTGGTACTGTTGGCCAGGATTATTCCACAGACACTTTAATGCTACATTCTTGCTTTCCAACACTGTAACTGATCTCAATTACATAGTAATGTCAAACACAGCAGCTATTTCTGGACAGTAATTGCTGTGGTAAATCATAATTTACTGAGTAGAAACAGATCTGAAATGCTAGCCTACAGTGGTGTTACATCTCAAAAGAAGTCAGCAGATGAATTCCTCTCCTGTTCAAATTACTCTACAAGTGCTTGTACTTTGCACTGCCATTATAGAAAACACAGCATCTGAGGGATTTCAGAAAATTAATGGTCAGCTAAAATCTCAGGGGAAGAAAAAAAAAAAGAAAAGAAAGGCAAACACAGCAGCTTACTTGTCCTCAAAACCCTACACACATATTTACTCACTATATGAACTATGAGAAAAATTAACAGCAAAACCTCGCTGCTTCCAGAGGAGCACTGTGGCATTAACAGCACAGGTAATGTGGAAGGTTTGTACATTATTTCCTTACCAGGGATAGTATGCACCTCATCGAGTATCATAAGGCCCCACTCTTGACTTTTAAGCCACTCCATCACTCTTTCTGCTTCCCAGGACCTTTTTGTCGTGTGTCCCAGCATGGAGTACGTGCTGATAGTAACAGAAGAGCCAATGGGCTTCTCTTTGGTGTCGGAAGTGAACCGACATATCTGACTGTCGTCAATGGTGGACCACATCTTGAACTGGGCTTTCCACTGCTCCACAGACACGGCAGAATTCCCAAGGACCAGACACCGTTTGCGGACAGTACATGCAGCTGTCACTCCCACCAGAGACTTGCCAGCACCTGCAGAGGAAGAGGAGCAACATTCATCAGTCCTCTTCTCATGTATCATTGGGGTATGAGGGGAGAGGAGAAAAAAAGCAAAAGAAAACAGGAAAACTGTGAGAGGATATGAAATCATCCGATTGCAAATTCTTTTTTTTTTAGATCCTTACTGTAGCAGTTTTAAAGAAATGGAGTATTCACTTCTGAAAGTACAGGTGGATTTTTTACTGGACACATAACTCTATTTTCTTAAGAAAAATACTGTAAAGAGTGGCTTTGCCAGTTACATACAATCGCTTCAATGCTCTCGGAATTTCAAAGGCACATTAATTGCAGGTGGCTCCAAAAAGCTTCCCCCAGACATGATCACAGAACGTCAGGAGTTGGAAAGGACCTCGAAAGATCATCTAGTCCAACCCCACCTGTCTGGGCAGGATCACCTAGATTAAACCACACAGGAATGTG
>VXBZ01004964.1:260440-272666 GCA_013399135.1 Heliornis fulica | reverse complement strand
CGACGAGGTTCCGCGCCGCGGTAAAGTACAAACGGCTTGAGAGAGACATGACGACAGCGCTGTCCCTACAGAGTGGTTTAATATATTTCTAAGTACAATCCGTGTCCGATCTTGGAAATACAAATACATTTTGAATGGTTAAAAACAAAAAATTAAAAAAATAGTTTGAACATCAGCCAGCTGAAAATATATTTATCTAGTAAATCATCTCTCAAAGCTTTTATATATTTAATTATTCTAACTAAACATAGTACCCTTAAAAAACAAGTTCATAAAAATGTAGAAATGAAACTGTGGAATAAGGTTACTGGGATATATACATATACACACACATCCGACGCATACACAGAGCTGCAGGGGGTCGCTCGGCCGGTTCGTTGGTTTTCCTGAACTTTGGAAGGTTGTCGGACCTACGGAACCAGCAAGCGATGCTCAACGCCCGAGTGCCTCAACCAAGATAACCGTAGGCTAATTTTTATTTTTTTTTAATCATTTTTATCTTAGGTTTGTTTTTGTATTGTTTTTTTGTTGTTGTTTTTATACACAAGATATTCCATGTAAAGCAGCAACAGCGGTGCAGTTACTGGCAGCGACATCTCAAAAGTAATAGAAAACCCCACGCATCCAGACAGTAGTACATTGCACACACACGTGATTCTCATACACCCATCGACAATTGTTCAGAGTATTAAATCAGTGTACAAATTAAATATTTCCAAAAATGTGCAAAAAAGTCAACATTGATAGAAAAAAACACCTTTGTGTACATACATTACAAACTGTGCCCAGCATTCAACTGAGAGTAAAAACATTTACAGTGAGAAACTGATAGATTAAATAGAGAATTTAATGGCTACGTAAAAATGTACATTAGATCGAGTAAATTTACAAACTGTTATTCATAGCTTTGTGAAAACTAAAAGCCTACGTCATCTACATCTCCTCCACGTCTGTACAGCGATACTCCTGCGAGGTCTGAGCTGACAGGCGCTGTAGGCTTTAACAAACTGTTCCAAGTTTGGGATGACACCACCTCTCATACGATCAACGAGAAACAAACACTAGGGAACCGACAGTCTAATGCCTGTCCAGGACAGAAAAGGCAATCCTTGTTTTAAATCCACGTGACAAAACCTCTGGGGAAAAGGATCGCCTAGTTTTTGGGGGAAAGGTGTGAAAAACCTCTGAACTATTTATTTCCCATGAACACCCACTCTGGAATTCTCTCAACAGAGGACCCTGACCTCCAACCCCCATCGGAGGACTCAACGTAAGGGCTGAACCACAACAAATCAATGTTAACGTGTTTAATCCAGTTCCTCTCCCTTTAGAAGTAAGTTTATGACAACTGGGACCCAAGCCGAAGTGCGACTGCTGGCATCGGTGCTTTGCAACGCGAGAACCTGCTTCCTCCAGCCCACCTACTCCTCACATACGCGTGAGGACGGACACACTGCTGGGGAAAACCCAGGGCCAAGGGGGGAGCTGCAGCATCCGGGGGTGTGAAGCTCTACATGAACTCTCGCCTTACGAGGGAGCCATCAGTGACCTCCACCTATGTGGCGTTTAACTTACGCCAATGTGAACAAACATTAAATTGTGCCGGCCAAGTTGGGGGATGGGGGGGAGGCGGAGGGAAGAGAGAGCTCCTCTGTTCCCGATGGAGGATTTTGGTGCAGAAACCCCGGGCCCTTTGGGTGCTGTGGCAGGCAGGCAGCACAGACACCCCCATACCAGTGGGTGATGTTTGGCTGTCACATCAAGTGCGCTGCTTCCCAGCAGCTCTGAAAAACTTCTCACTGCAGCACACAGAGCGGGTTCAGAACACAAATCTACTTCTATTTGTGGCATTGCTTAAATGTCCCAAAGCTCAAACCTGGCTCTAAAAGGCACCAGGTTCAGTCACCGAGCTTTTGCATTGTGTTTAGAATGACACAAAGAAGAATTCAGTTAAAAAGAGTTCTAAAAAAAAGAGTTCTTCATTTTAATGCTAGCATGAATTCTGCACATCAAAACAGCAACTATGAACACCCAAATCTCTTAGATATGGGCAGTGTCTACCACTTTTCACTAGTACCTGCCAAACTCAGTTAGCAACAGCTTACTGACGTGTATATATGTACCTATAAGTAACAGTACTACTCCATGAAACACCACTTCTGGCTATATGTATATGGGGAGAGAGAAGCTTTGGTAATCGTATGTGATTTGACACCGCGGACTTGTCATTAACACAAGACAGCAAGTTACCAGCAAGAAGAAATGATACCAGTAGCAATACTTTTGCTTTTCTGGAAACACCGTAGGGGACTTACATTCAAGCACACACATTATGCTTTTCTATACGCGTGAAAATGACTTTAGGATTAAAAAGAGTAAGAAATTGGTTATAAATAACACTAGATCTGACCAATTTGCTCAAGTCTCTGAAGCTGCAGTTAGGCATTGCTTTACACGGTCCAAAGGACGGCCTGCTGCGCTGTACCTACAGGTGCTGCACGGCTTTCAGTCAGGACAACGGCATGGGCAGGAATGCCCACAAGGGAAGAACGCAAGAGGCATGATGCTCGTCTCACTGAGACATCTACTCCTCTGCTCAGACACATCTTAACCCGTGTGACCCAGCAAACAGCTCTCCATACAGTGCCACCTTTACCAACCAGAACTTCAGGCCCAGGAAGAACTCTGCTGCTATCCCTGCAGTGAACCCAGGTCCCCAGACCTAGGAAGCTAAACCTTGACTCCAACTGTATTTCTGTGAGTGCAGAAAGCCCTTGCTCTGGTACGCACACCACTGCACGATCTCCAAAGCACAAACACCAAACCTGCATTAGCAGCCCCCAGAACTCCTCCAAAACCCACTTATTAAAATCCCCAATGAGGATGCCCGCCACAGGCTGTCATCAATGCCAACTTCTCAGTGCAGCTGGGAGAATCCTGCCATCACGTGATGCGTTTCAGTGTGGGGTTCAAGTACAAACAAAATTAAGGCATACAAATAAAAAGGCACTAGCTAAAAACACCCAGACAACTTCCCACTGTTACACCAAAAGGATTGCTTAGCTACAAATTCAAATGCAAATAAAGTTACAATTTTAAGCGTGTATTTGAACCATCAAGAAAAAATAATAATTTTTCAATTATGAGATCCATACGCTTCTAAGTCCTTGCACGGATCATTTCTACGGCCCAATTTAAAAATAAACACAACTGAAACCTTCAGTCCCTTCAGTCCCTCTCAGAGAGGACCTTCAGCGACACCCCTAAACCCATGCCACACAAGCAGATTAACCTTTGTAACTTAATACACGCAGAGAGAATAACAAAACCCACCAGCAGGTAAATCAGTGTTCCGAAAACGCACATACTCACTGCGAACCTTGTTTGTTTTGAGAGCCTGGCACCAGGGCGGCGTTTATGGGAAAGCCAGACATCCCAGTAACAGCGCTGTAGGGTACGGGATGTTGCGAGCAGGGATCCTGGCTCTGCCACCCTTCTCCAGTGGGGCTTCAAGCATGCAACTCCACCCTCCCCAATTCCAGGACGAGAGTTTCATCACTGCTCATGACATGAGTCAACAGAGATGTTGTACAGACACCATACGGAGGGGTACTACGTGATTTAACACAGCTCGTTCTACTACCTTACCCCAGTAGGGAACTAGTATTAGCTAATCTTTTGGTAAGAGTCTGATTTAGCTTCATAACTGCTTCCAGCTCCATCCATTTATCTGATTTACTCTATGGTGCTTCAGTCAGCTGTCAAATTTTCCATAGGGTAAAAAAGACCAACAAACCAGCAGACAGCTCACACCTCATCTTGGATAACTTCATAAAATTTTACTAGTCACTGGGGCTGGCAAGCATCATCTTCATTTAGGCAGCTCTGTCTTTACACGTTGGCAGCTTTCCGATATGTCAAAGAAATTAAGGAAAATGAATTTTGAAACTGTGGTTTTTCCTGGCACCGAGATGCTTCCCGTTGTCATGACTGAATGCCATTTTTTAGAAAAGGCACAAAAGCAGCAAACTTCATTATTCAGTAATGAAAAATCACAAAGAAATGACCTTGCAATATACACGAGCCAGCAGTGCCACACCAAAAGGACAAGTTACAGGAAAACTAGGTTCTGAAAAGGTTCGAGCTTCAGAGAGTGCTGTTTCTGTTTAGAATAGCACATTTAAGTTAAGAATGCTACAGATAAACCTGGTTACGTTTTCCCTTTTTTGGTAATATAAAATTTCCGTACCTTTTTAGATATCACTGTTCACCGCCGATTTGTATATACATTTTCACCTTAGTTTTGGTACCTTCTTCACCAACACTAAACTTCCCACCCTGTTGTCACTGTAATTTTGCTCACAAAGCAAAGGCCTGTTACAGCAGCGTACATACCAGTTCTACCTAAAGGCTGCTTACATATTTTGTGCAGTGAAGCAAAAAAACCAACCCCAAACCAAAGTTAGTACAAGCTGGGTTTCCTTTCAGCCTTCTGAAGCTTCCCTGCTCTGACCAGTTCTTCCCATGCTGAGAAAACCCTGCCCAATTGCATACCCTGACTGAGGAAATTATAAGCTGAGTAAAATACATCATCCACCAAACTCTGACTGAGGAGAGATGGCCTCAAAAACTGAAATAAATCATTCTCACTCCACTGCAGGGAGAGTGACCACGACAGATCTACCTTAGCCTCTGGTACAAAATCTGGGTGTTGGCAGGATAAATTCAGGAATCTTGTGAGTGAAGTACCACAGGAATGGGCAAGCCGGTATAGCTCTATCTCCATGCACTTTGTCATTCCAGCAGTCCACTAAAGATGCAAAATGGGTTGAGCAGACAGCACAGCCCACTCTGCCTTTACAAAACAAGAAAAGCAAGCAACGAATCATCCAAAACAGGATACATTATTTCAGTTCTGTAGTCCAATAGTTTATTTTCAAATGCCCTTTTAAATTAGTTATGTTGTGTTCTTCTACAAAAATGCGAGAGCTTGATGTTTCTGTTGTGACAAGTCAGTTATTCGCGTCACCTGATAAGTACCTGGACTTCTCAACTGAGAAGCGGTATTTTGGAGTTTTACGTTCGTTCTTTTATTCTGCTCTTTCAGAAATGGAAGCTGGGAATCTGACAAACACCAATCATCTGGATTATCAGGCTGTAGTAATCACACTTATATTTAATTGCTGGCACTGTCTGCGCTTTTGGCCCACTCTTCATACAGTCTTTTGTGCTGTGCTTCCTTGTTCACATGAATTGATCATCTCTACCTTATTAAAAAGGTAGCTGGAGTCTGACCTTTCTCAGTGACCTACTCCTGGTGTTAAAAGATACTTAGCTTCATTTCAGGAAGTTTCAGCACATCTTGGATGACTGAACTGTGTTACTAAAGAAATTTTTTTAGTGCATAATAGGAAGAATTTGATATCATTCAGGCACTTGATGTTGACATACATTCTACCCTAGCGCCTCTGAACAGGTTTGAAAACAACTCTTATAGCTCATTCTGAATCAAGTAACTCTCATACTGCACAAGGATTAGTCCCTCCCTTCCCCTCCAGCCATTCCTGGGATTGTAGAGGAAAATTGACTCTCAACATCATTATTTTTAATTATCTAAGATAACCGTCTCCCTCCAACCTCATGCAACAGAGGTTCTCTTTGGCAGATACAGCAGGAGGCATTCTCCTAACTATTTACATCCAACAGCTGACCCTTGTCTGTATGGAAGCTTGCCCCTTGCAGTATAGTAGCTCCTAGGAGTCTGGGTCCAAAATCTGATTACCTGTAATTATTTTCCTATTTAGGTAATACAACAGCTCTACACCAAAACCTCTAACCAGTACATCAGTGTTCAGGTTTTTTTTTTTTTTTGTTATTTTCTTTTGGTCACACAGAAGTACCAGTCAGACACGCTGCTGTACAAAGAGTTCCAAGTTCTTCCAGCTTTAACACTAACCCTCAGAACAGCACATTCCAGCTTCAACTGCAAAATACAGAAACTGATTAAAATGCTAAAATAAGAACTTAGAACTCTCTGCCACAAGTACCTACAGTATAAAGAAGAATCACAGAGAAGTAACCTTCTTGTCCTTTAGCTGCATGTCTATTTTTCCCTGCACCCTGAGTCAGTCAGCGGTGTCAGAAAAGGTCACACAGTTCCTGACTGTCCAAGCATTTGTCTTCTTTTTTCTTTTTTTTTCTTTCCCCTTAAATAAGGAACAAGTATGTACTAAAGTGCTTTATCTACATGAACCACATCAGTACATTAGAGAAACAAAAAGTTCTAGTCCTGGTGGGAGCGGGGGAGAGAAGATTCTCATTTTAGATACAAAATTTAGATTGTTTACAATCTAAGTGAAACAAAGATTCAAGAGAATATTCTCTCTCTTGTCTTTTTTCTCCTTTGTTTTTGTAAAAAATAAAAATAAAAGTGCAGTCAAATAGAAAATAAACGCAGTAGACGCAAGCTGAGTTGAGGCAGGCTGTTAGTGATAGTGTGCAAACGTGTGTCTTAGCAGTTCATCTGCAAATGGTCGCAGCTTGGCCTCGATAAAAATCCGTTTCAAGAAATCCCGAGCATGGTCAGAGACGTGAGGTGGCAGCTGGGGGTTGGTTGGCTGAGTGGCGATTTTAAAGATGGCAGCCATCGCTTCGAACTCTGCCCACGGGGGCTTCTCTGTGAGCATTTCTACCACTGTACAACCTACGCTCCTGAAACAGAGGCAGAAGTGAAACAGCTGGTTACAACAGAGAAGGAAAGGAGAACAAGAAACAGCACAGAGCAACTAACACACCACAAATACGCAGCGGCCACTTTACTGCCGACTGCAGGGGGAGAACAGATGCTTAAACAAATTACACGTACAGCCACACCCTCCGTCTCACAGATACACTGATTCACTACCAACACCTCTAGGTGATCCTGCTCGGGCAGGGGGTTGGGCCAGCTGATCTCCAGAGGTCCCTTCCAACCCCCAACACTCTGGTTCTGTGATCTCCACTGGGCCAAAAGCTACTACCTCAGTGAGGAGATGACGAGATTATCTAGGACACCAACTGCTTTACGGCATGGCCGTACGCAGTTCTCAGTGTGCTGAGGCAAGGGACGAGCACTGCACACGCCTGGTACCCCAACAATTCGGACTCCAGCAGGATCTGAATGCACTCCGATGCTTTCTTGCTCGTTTGGCCCTAAGGGAAATGCAAAGCGACAGGAAGGCTTTGCGCACACTGTGTGTACCACCAGGGCGTTAGACATGCACGAGTCAGCGCCAAGGAGTAACGTGCACACAGCACGGCAGTTAGAAGTTTAAAACCACACTTTGGTGGTGCCTTCCTCTTTCAGTTAAGGAGAGTACAAATTGGCGAGCAAAATGTTAAGATCCAAAACAACCTTTGAATACAAATTTTATGTTTAAAGGATTTAGGAAGGCAGGAGGACACGCATATGGGCAGAAAAGCTTTGTCCCTTAGGTCCTTCAAGATCAGCCTTTTGGAATAGCAAGCAAGTGATACTGCAAAACGCACAGGCTGGAAAGATTTCCCATTTCTCAGGAAGTCATATGTTTTTTCAAGATGCTTGTGAGAAGAGTTAGGGTTAGACAGAGGTATGTTTCTTTGCACAGTAAGGATCTGCTGACCAACAGAAAACAAACTTCAGTATTTTTCCTTAGTACTAACCAGGATTTTCTTAAAAAACACCCATCGATTTGCCTCGCTACATATACTTCCAACATTAAACCAGTCAACTGCCTGGAGTCCGCAGGATGTTCCATTATTCAAGTATAGCAGAACAATTAGTAAGTGATCTGAATTAATTTCTCTGACATTAAAAGTATTGACATTTGTTGGATATAAGGTGGCTTTTTAAAGGGTCAAAGCATTCTGACTCCCTGTATATCTGCTGTTGTCTACCTCGTATTCTGCATGTTCACAGACCACCTGCAGTACAGTCTAATCGCTAAAACATCTGTCCCTTGGTCTGGAGCTACATTTGACTACAGCATATTACACAAAGTATCACAAACATTCATTTTTCAAATTTGCTTTTCCCTATTATCCTTAAGTATTTAATAACAACTTAAACCAAATTGTGCTTTCTTTATACCTTCCATTTCAATCTGAATCATTCTTATGTGCTCATCTTTTAAAGAAACAGTATTTCATTTTCTGCCGTGCATCAAAGGTATTTCAGGGTTAAGGTTTCATCACAGGACATTGACTTAACTGGTGTTTCAAAGCTTCACACGTTGCTTTCACCAGTACCTCTCCAGGATTTACAGCCTGGTAATCCTAGCTTCACGCAAAGTCAGTTCAAAGGGTTCTCTTATGATCCCAAAAGCCTGAGGAATTGCCAAATGAAAAAGTCCCAGATTTCAGTGTTAATAGTCTCCAGACATGACTGTCGGTGCTTCTTCGATTGAAACCCCAGAATGAAACACTTCAAATTACACACACTTACACTCTGTTGAAAAAGAGCCCATTCTCGCTACCTTTCTGTAGAGATGTTTTTAAAACATACCAGATATCTGCTTTTCTGCCGTACCCTTCTCCACTAATAACTTCTGGACTCATCCAGTATGGAGTTCCTGTGACAGACTTCATTCCTGTACCAGAGAGACATATCGTCTGCAGTCGTTTGCTGGCACCGAAGTCACCGAGCTTCACGTTGCCTGCTGAATCCCGCAGAATATTTGCCCCTGTAAGGAAGGAACGTGGCGTTACAGTCATAAAAGGCCCATTAACGTTTGGGTGTTGAAAACGGGAACGTATATCTGCATTCAGTGATACAATGCAAGATCAGACCCGTATTTCAAGCCAGATAATTTACTTTCTCTGTTCAATCCTGTTACTTTGTTCAGAGGTTCAGAAAACAATGAGTTGTACACACTGGTTTGCATCCTGGGCCTTTTCAAGGAAGTCCCAGTCACTTTGTAAAGCTTTCCTGACAAACTAAGGAATGTGCTGTATGGGAAAGAAAAAGAAATAGGAAAGAAGTTTCCACACAACTGAAAATGTCTTTAAACTATATTAAAGCAAATCTCAAACTCTGTTATAGACTTGTTCAAAACACTTATCCACATAATCAATACCAAATGACCACGATAGCTCAACCTTTCTTGGAATAAAATACAAATGATACAAAGCAACAGGAAAACAAGGGAGTTTCAGGGCATACAAGGGGGCTGTGACCAACACATCTATTGCACTCATCACCATCTTGGTACATATTCGTATAATTAGCTTATGCAGCACTTGCAGGTCACTTCTGTCTGTCTCTGTGTGTGTATATATATATATATATGTATTTGCAGAAAGTATGTATGTCTGTTTGCTCAGGTTTCCTGGCAGTAAAATGGAAGAGATCCGAGTCATCTGTTCAGGCAAGTCACCTCTGCCAGTCATTTCTCGGACCAGTGAAGTGTTGGGTCATTTCTATGTTACTGATAGAAACAAAACTCTAAAAATAAGCCTTTGAGTCACGATGCTTTCATCTGCACTGCACTGTAATGACACAATCCCTTCATAAGTTCAAAACTATTAATATTAAAATAAAATCAGAAAGAAATTTATCATGATTGTTTTGTTTTGCAGAGACTACAGAAACATTTTCACAAGTCTGCTGGAACATCAAAGATGCTTATTCTACCCCCATCCTCAGCTTACAGTGACAACAGGGCCAAGTGAAGTCAGTATTTTGGCATTTCAAACAATTACATCTTAGTCCTTCACACAAAACTAGGAAAGAATTTGTAGTAAAGAGCACTGAACTGTGCACAGAACTACCATTACCTTTGATATCTCGATGGACAATCATATTACTGTGCAAATAGTGAACTCCTTCCAAAATCTGCCGCGTGTATTTACGAGTCACGTTCTCTGTGAGCGCTCCGTATGATTTCAACTGGTCTTTGATAGAACCCTATGGCAAACGAGAAGCAGAGAACACTGTTTCCTAAAAGCACAAGTGAGTTAAGTTTAATTGAAGTTAAACTATCATTATGCCTGGACTGTAGACATCTAAAGTTGTAACACTTGTCTAGATTAATTTAAAACTATACCTCTGCTTTTACCTACACTGAGAAAAATACCAACTCCGCCAAAGAAAAGAGGCTGGACCTGGAAGTCATGTACTGAAATGTTACATTATTAACTTCTAAATTGTCAAACAGCTGAACTGTTCCCATGTGATGTTCAGAAAGAACATCAGTATTTTCACTCAAACACCACTCTCAACCTTTCTGATGGTTACACAGTGATACATGAGCTGGACAAAATACATTCCATTTTCCTTGGTCAGTTTATACACAAGGGGAAAGAAAAAAGGTTGTCAAGGACAAAAAACCCACCACATGCTGTAAGATGCTTTATGTAAATATGAAGAGGTAAGCAAGTCTTGGATTCAAATGACATTAAATCCAAAGCCTTGTACCTCCTTCTGTATAACCTAGTTTTGTCACACAGAACTATAAACTACTACAATTACTTCTGTGACACTACACTGTTCTCCAAATCTCAGAAACATTCAAAGTCCCCCAAAATGAAGCCCAGAACTCACATAAACCCCCAAACAAACCAACCAATACACCACCACCACTAAAACCCCCTCACACTGCTGGGTTAGTTGTTGTTTGTTTTTGTTTTTTTTTTAATTCCTTCTGTGATCTCACAGTAAAGTAGAATACTGTAGCTATTTAGAAATACAGAACCTATGTTTCTACACAAGCACATTGTAGTTACCTCTGCTGACCCTACCTGGTAAGAAAATGAAGATCCACAGTTTTCTGACCTTACAATACTTTAGAGAAGAACAGTTCAGCGTGTACTTAAGTACATGGCTCTGTTGCTTACCCCAGGCATATATTCCATGAATATAGAGAGTGTTCTTTCTGGTGGGTCTCTCAAGAAGCCATAATATTGAACAATTCTTTCATGCAGTAGGTTTTTCAGCAACTGAATCTCACACTCAAGTGCATTTACTTCCTAAAAGGAAGAAAGAGACAAGATTTACCATGTTTGATATAGTAACAATAAAGTTTTGGATTTTTTTAAAGTGGGACAGTATGTATATGTTGAAAGGTTACGCAAACTACATAAAACAATACTCTTGTAGCCCATATAAATCTTACACATTTTGCAACAAAAAATAAAACAAATCACCATGAGATTGAAGGAAGTAAAAAAGTCCAAAACCGTGGCCTTTTTGTAAATTGACTTTGGGACGATGTTGATGTTATTTCATTGTTTCACTTATTTTGAAGTTATCTTTGTTTTTGCACAAAGCAGGTATCAGTGTGTCTGAAGTTAGTGATCATTATGCAACATGTCATAAACTTCTAATTGCCTTAAAAAAAACCAACCCCAAAAGCCCAAACCAACAAAGATTCAAAACCTTTAAAACTTTGTAGTAGAACTATTACAAACTACACTTATGCCTTTGGGAGCACTTCATATTGTCATAATGAAATACAACAAAGGAAAACATGAACAGATACAGTGCTTTCTCCAGAGCTATCTGAACACTAAAAAGTTTGCAAACAGGAAGTAATACATTTTGAAACTGACTGTACAGCAAGAAGTGGGAAAAATGACAACCCACAAATTCAAACTTGATTAGATTCCAAATTTCACCTAGAAGTCTTTCATCACAACGTACTTTCAATCTGTTACAAGCTATTACTGATACCCTCACACTTCTTAAGTTTGAAGGAAAACAGATTTTTGGACAAATGTTACAAAATGCTATGGCAAGTGAGGTCACAAAACTGTTGCTACAGGAGACTGCATTTGTAGCAGACATATTTTGAAGAAGTAGCAAAAACTACTACACTAGGAATTTACAACGCAAATGATTCTTGGCTTTTTCCTTTGATCCTACATCACCAGTAGCAGCAACTATAACTGGGAGCCACTGAATTCTGCAGTTGTGCTTAGACCCACTGCTTCCCTGGCCTTGCTCCCCACAGGGCAGAGGGCACTCCTAATGCAGGGAAAGTAATAATTATTTTTCCATTCTGTAAAAAGCAGCAAGTATGGTGTGGGAAAAAAGAAAGAGAAGACCAGTACTACTTTTAAATAGTTTCTCTCCTCAAGTGTCCAGTATTTGAAGAAGGAAAAATTCCATTTTAGAGAGAAAATAAGCTGACAATGAAACTTTTGCTATTCACAGAGAAATACAGCAAGTAACAGTAGGAGTCCTGATGCCTACATTTAAAAAAAAAAAAAA
>VXBZ01004964.1:221017-260387 GCA_013399135.1 Heliornis fulica | reverse complement strand
CCACCACCCCCACAAAAAAAGATAAAAAAAGATAAAAAAGATAAGGATCTCAAATTTTCTTATGGCCAAGCAAAATACCCATAAGAACTTATTTTCAGGAACCCTTAAATTAGTACAGATTTTTCTGTCTATAAACAGAACTTGTTCTAATTCCTGTAAGTATAAATACTTATCTATTTTAGATCACTCTTCATAGCGGATTGTTTAATTTTAGAGACTGAGACCACACCAAATTGCGTATGTTTGCTGAATAAGGGTAAGTATGAAAACTAATAAATGGGGTGTAACATTAAAATCAGGTAACCAAACTGATTCTCTGAGTTATTGACAAAACAGGATTCCTAACAAGGACATGAAAACACAACATGTTTTAAAACATCATATTGTTCAAGAAAAGGAACATCAGTCTAGAACACACCACTTGAGCTGCAGCCCTTTACCAGCTCTCTCTTTGGTACCTTTCATGGTTTAATCCAGACAACAGCTAAAACATCCACACAGCCATTCCCTGGCTCCCTGCCCCATCCCATGGAATAGGGAGAGAGAACTGGGAGGGGGTATGGGAAGTTAAAACTCAAGGGTTGAGATAAAGACAGTTTCATATGACAGAAGAAACTATCATTATAGTAATAATAATGATAAAAAATATACAAAACAAGTGATGCACAACATAACTGCTCACCAATGCAGACCACCAATGCCCACCTAGTTCCCAAGCTGCAGCCTAAACCCCTGGCCAGCTCCGCCATGTTCCATTCTAAGCATGACATCATGTGGTAGGGAATATCCCTTAGGCCATTCTGGGTCAGCTCTCCTGTTTGTGCCCCCTCCCAGCATCTTGTGCACCCCCAGCCTCCTCACTGGTGGGGTGGTGTGAGAAGCTTGAAAGTCCCTGAGGTGGTATAAACATTGCCCAGCAATCACCAAAACATCACTAGTACTATCAACATTAATCTCATCTTAAATCCAAAACAGCACTATACCCATGCAGGGAGAAAATTAACTCTATCCCAGCTGAAACCAGGACAGCATCACTTACCTTGCTGGTTTCTGGACTATCAGGATCAAACTGAACTTGTTTAACAGCGAGTTCTCTTCCGGTATCAGCATCATAACACAGATATACTCTGCCAAATGCACCTTGTCCCAGCAGTTTACCAAGTCTCCAATTAGTTGGAGCTCGTGGTGCTGAAAATATAAGTATGTTTTGGTTTTCAAATGAGCTTGTTATTCAGCTGATCGAGAAAAACTGGAATACACAGAAAATATTTTTTTAAAAGACTATGCTTTTCAACAACAGAGACTGTGTGTCCTAAACCTCCCCATACCAATTATACAGATCAAAAATACTTCCTGTAAAATGCAAAACATGAGCTACTTATATTTATTCACAAAGTAATTTGTGGTAGATAAATACATTTATAACAACTATCAACAGCTAATCTGAAAGAGAAAAAGCATGTTAAAGAAACTTAGTAATATTTTTTTAAAAAATAATCAAGGCATGATTAAAATATACCAGCAACTGAAGCCATAACCAAGTATATATTCTCCTGAAATGCCACCATAGATATAACACAGTACCGCCTGTTGGTCAAGTTTTCTGATAAACTGTAGACTTCATCTGCAAAAATAAATAGTAACTGCTACCTACACAACCTTTCTCAGGTCCTCAAGAGTCTTAACAAATCATCAAAAATATTTTCAGCATTTTATCACAGATGCATTTTATCACAGATTTTCCGTGTAAAAAATCTACATGAAGGTTGGCACAGTATGCAAGGAAAAAACAGATGAGCACGCAGTTTTTCCTATTAGAGAGATAAAAACATATTATTCAGCTGCATGTATTTTGGTGACAAGCTTAGTTTTGTCACAGTATGTATGAAGTGTGAAATAATTTTGCAGCAGCAAAGTCACTTACAGCGACTGGGTGGGCTGATGTCCATGACTGACAACGTAGGATTCTCTATGTCACTTCCTCTCCTTCTCATTCGGTTGTCTTCATACTCTGGTGTAAAAACGCTGCTTCCACTACTGGTGCTCAGTGAGTGGTCAGTGGGACTGAAACTAACTGGTGATCGGAAGCTGTTTCCCTGAGTCCTTCGGGCTCTTGGAAAAGTTTTACGACCTTTGGTGATACACAGAGAGCATTCATGTTACATGACAAAATACACTGCTGTGCAATGTGTGTATGCAAATACTTTATGAATTCCACACAATGTACTCCAAATCTTCCACAGGATATGGTATGATCATGGAATTTACTAGTTTAACTTTCCACCTAGAAGAAAACAAATGTTCCTCACAGATGTAAGGACCAGACCAAATCAAAATCCAGTTTACATTAACATGACTGAAATAGGGACCAAATTTTATAACTGTTCTGAAATATAATCAACGGGCTTCAAACACCCGGAAGACTCAGAGGGGAGAGAGGAAAATGCCTTCCCTCTACTTTCATTTCTGTAGTAGGGTATATGTACCAAATTTATGATAGAGATGTTTACATTGCAGTGGTGCCCAGGCTGGCATCTTCATTCTGCAAACTAGTAAGAATCAAATGCAGAGCAACACCTACCCATGGAATCCACAGGAAAACCACACAGACAAAACCAACCAACCAATAACAAATCACAAACTACGCATAATACGTATAGGGTCAGAGCAAGGAGGGGGGGGGGAAGAGCACTTATCTTCAAAATAGGTCGATTACAGATGACTAATGCAAGTCATGTTAATATATTTAGATATATTTAGATAAAATATTAGATATTTAGATAATATATTTAGATAAAATGAACATTTTTAGGTCAGCACAGGTTGATGAAGTTTCTTCCTACAGAACTCAAATAGCCGAAAGAGTCTGATTCATTAGGTGTTACACTAGAAAAGGAGCTCTCAGAGGACTGAAGAAAGCAAGTAAAATATATTTGAAAAACTGGACTCAAATTTACATTGAGTCTGGCTGACTTAAATTCCAAGTAAAATATGCAAACACATTATTAAGCAGTTTTACAAAGCACTGAGAAGATAAGGTGATGAGGCAGCCCTAATTGTTTTCTTGCAAGTTGCTAATCCAATTTCCTAATTTCAGCAAGATACTCTCATAAGTTAACTGGTGTAGTTTTGCAGAGACTTATTATGTAGAGCATGCCCAAGAGAGATTCAGAGCAGTTGTCAGCGATTTCTCAAAGAGAAGGATAATTTAAGTGGACACCCACAGCAATTTAACCTTCAATTCATTTCCATACACTATTTTAACTGATGATGTGTTTATGTATAATACACTGAAATATAGCAGATGACATCAACTTATTTTTGGCTGGAAGTCCACTGAAAGATAAAAATCAAAATGCACAATGTTATTAGTAAGTTGGAGGTGATTCAGAAATTAGCAAGATGAAATTCATCAAGGAAGTACAACATACGTACTTCAAGAGAAATCAAATGCAGAAACCACAAAGTGTGAAGTAACTGGCTGGCTAAAAGTCTTGAAGAACAGGATATAAGAACTGTAACAGACCACAGACAGAACCGCAGTCAGTATGGTGACTATGAAAAAAAAAGGTAAAGGGTCATTCTGGAATGTATTAGCATGACTGTTACATATAGAGTTACAGTTATACCTATGTTATACTTAAGTGGTCATGAAAAAAGCCTCAGCTACAGTATTCTGTTGTGGCTTTAGCCTCTACAAGAATTCAGAGGTGATGAGAGGAAGGAGGGAAAAAAAAACCAAACCAAACCAAACCAAACAAAAAAAAAAGAGCCTTGCAAAAATGTCCAAGTTAAGGCTTAAGGCTTGAAAGAAGAAAACTTAGAGAAGAGGCATATGAGAAGTAATGTTACATATGGATGGTGACCAATTTTTCACTGTGGTAAAATGCCATGAGCAGTTAATAGCTTCATTTGCAGGGAAGTTATTTAGAAGACAGAGAAAGGTAAGTTATGAGTTACCTTTCAAGCTGTCTGTGTAAAAAAAAAAAGTGCATCTCTTCTTAAATTCAATTTAGAGTTGGCATAGGAGTCATTGTGATAGTACTTTGCTACTTCAATACTGCCCTAGGAACTTATTGCAATAACCAATTAGGAGCCAATATTGCAAGGAACTGGACTGAAGCTGCCTTGCAGCCCTTCTACTTGGTACTTCTGTGACTTCTGTAACAGAATTCTCTTTATTGCTGTGCTCATTCCATTCTCCAAATAAAACCAGTCTTTTGAGAAGTTTCTTAACACTTCACAAGTAGTGCTTGACACACCCTCAAGTCAAACAATCCATTAGCTGCTCCTCTTCCATTCCTTTGGAAATTTCACTTGTTAAATTTACATGAATGTTATTACTGTCCAAATCAGTTTTGTGGCCACATCAGCAGGTGTTGTCTTATATTCCAACAATTTATTTAAGTAGTTAATTGTTAACTCTCATTTTAAATCACTGCTCATGCTAATTACTCTTGTAATCTGAGAAACTGTTATAATGAACACCACTGTATTTGGATTTTTTTTTTTTTAAGCAAAAAATTTATAAATGCATTGACATACCTACTTCAACAGAAAAGGCTCACAAAGGTCAAAAGCTTACACTGGATGACTTGTGCATGGCCAAAGATAGAGAATGTTGAAAAAAGCTGTGCATATGAGTCATGAATTCTGTAATCTGTACTAAACTTTGAGGTAAGACTGCTCAGCAGCTCATTAGAAGCTTAGCAAGTGAGTTTGGGGAAAGAAGTCAAGCTTTCGCTTGCTTCAATATTTACATTCTTTAAGATTTTACAATCTAAATTTTCTTCTTCACTTTTTAACAAGAGAAAAACAGATTAAAAGTAAGTAGACCTCTTGCAGTATCCACACTTACCATCATTGTAGTCTTGTTGATGATATGAAATATGGTATCTTCGGGGATAAGTGCCCCCTTTTCCAAATTTCTCAAATATTGGGATATCATACTCTACTAGAAAATAAAAAGAGAGATTTCAAAATATAAGGCATCATAAAAGCATATTGATCAGTTTGGTATTATAAAATTAAACACAGGGGAACACATTGGAGGAAATGCTTCAAGTTGAAGCATCAGAGCAAAAAAAGATTATAGAACAAAAGCCACAAATCTCACAAGTCACCAGAACTAAATGGACGTTCAGCCAAAAGTCCGGAAAGATCAAGAACTCAATAGCTCAAGCGGTTTGTAGTCTCTTGCTTAGAGGAGTGTCAAAGGACTGCAGCACACCTAATTACTCCAGTTTTAAAAACTGTTTCTAGAAGAGTTCTTGGAAATTACAGTTCACCAGGAAAATTGGCAGAAACTATTGCAAAAAATAAAATTTAATGATGCATAAATACAAAAAATTGGTGAATGAGCCAAAACAGCTCAAATTACTAAAACACACTAAATAGGTCCTCTTTTAAATATTAATAAAGGAGATAAGTGTTCATAAGGTAAAGGAAATTCCCTCATGAATAAATAATTGGTTAGAAGAAAAGTACATATGATGGGAGTAAATGGTCAACAGTTCCCCAGGAATCTGGGCTACACTTCATGCATTTCAATTATGCATAAATTCTCTGAACAGACAACGAATAGTGAGACGACAAAAATCATCTGGAGAAATAAAGCCAAGAGAAGAATTACAGAAAACCCTTAAGGGTCTGTGTAACTGGATGGTAAAATGGCAGCTGAAATTCAGTGTAGGCTAGCCCAAAGGATTGTGATGGAGAGTTCCAATAAAGCATTAGCTGAACTCTCAGTATCGGCTAAAAGACAAATTAAACGCTATCAATCATTAAGATACACTGAGCAAAGTTTTGGTCTGCTGCATTTCCAAAGGGTTTAGTAAAACTGGAAAAGATTTAGAAGTACAGAAATGATCAAAGATACAAAAATTGCTTCTAAGGAATGCAGGCCCTTATAGCCTAGGAAATCAACATCTCAAATGGGACACAAAGAGGTCTATAAATAAAAAAATTAAAATCCTAGAACAACTCCAAAGGGCATATTTCATAAAACACAATAAATTGCACAAATTGTCACAATATACTGTTGATACTTTAAAATAGGGACTGGAAATAATGTGTACAGAA
Organism: Heliornis fulica; assembly: GCA_013399135.1. Taxonomy (NCBI): domain Eukaryota; kingdom Metazoa; phylum Chordata; class Aves; order Gruiformes; family Heliornithidae; genus Heliornis; species Heliornis fulica. The sequence continues at coordinate 254,306 of VXBZ01004964.1, read as the reverse complement.
GGAAAGAGATAAATCCATCAAATCACAGAAAAGCATCTTGCATTTGCACAAACCTTAATCCAAACATGACTAGGAATATATTCTGAGGATGGAATACCTAACACTCCTCTACAGAAGCCTAGTATTGGTTGTGGCAGAAGAAAAGACTAGGTCAGACAGACAGCTTCTTTGACTACATACTTCTCTGCTTTGGTTACACATCAAATGATGAAAACGAATATTGAATATGAGATTAATAATTGTTGTCTACCCCACTGTTAAAACACCAGAGCCCCCCGCAGGAAAAAAAACCCCAACCAAATCCAAACAAATATTGCAAGATGATCATCATCACAGAAGATAAACACAAGTGAGCTAGGTTACAATTCATAGCACATAGTTCTCCTGCATCCTTCCACTTTGCAGTGCTCTCACACAACTCATGAAAATGAAAGCTCCATGTACTGGCTTCGGCTGGAGTACAGTTAATTTTCTTCCTAATAGCTTGTAAGGTGTCTTGGATTTGTGACCATAACAGTGTTTACATACCATCAAGGGGGTTTTGTTTCTAAACCCAAGAGGGAGGAGGCTGTGAGTGCACAAGTTGTGAAGGGACACAGCTGGGACAGCTGACCAAAGAGATGTCCCACGCCATGTGAGGTTGTGCTCAGCAATAAAAGAAGGAGGAAGGGGGGATGTTCAAACTTACACCATTTGTCTTCCCAGGTAACTGTTAGGTGTGATGACGTCTAGCTTCAGAAATAGCTAAACATCTGCCTGCTGATGGAAGTCTATGATTGATCTCCTTATTTTGCTTTTCTGGCATGTGCAGCTTTTGCTTTACCTATTACACTGTTCCTAACTTGCATCACAGTTTGGTTTTTTTTTCATTTTTACCCTCCTCATTCCCTCTCCCATCCAACTGTGAGGGAAATAACAAGCAGCTGTATGGTGCTCAGCTCCCTGCTGGTTTTAGACCACAGCACTCCAGTGTTAAATTAATCAAGGTTCTGTGTCAATTTAGATGTACATCAGAGTCCAGTTAAACAAACTGTTGTGCGCCCCTATCGACTGCATCTGTTGCTCTTTTCAGAGGCAGATATTATACTGTGCATAGAGTGTGTACACACAATAATGTAGAAGAAAAAAATTAGATCTTATATTTGCTGTGTGCATTTGGATGGCATTTGTTGGTTAGTTTTCTCCTACTATATTACGTTTGTCTAGTATAGTACCTCTCTCTTGTAAGCTTCCCTTTAATACCTATCTGCAAGAGGAAGAGTTCTGGAAAAGTATTATGTTCAGTGATTTTGCCTACCTGAGAATTCCTGATGATTATCTGGATAGCTCTGTGCTCTTGGCATCCGAGATCTGGGATAGTTGTCTCTGTAAGTGTCAAAACATACAGCATCTAGAAAACCGTTGTTAATCTAAGTACCCAAACATTTAACCTCACTGTCTCACAACTCTTTATGACTGCTAAAAATGTATTGCTGTACATGTTGCTGCAAGTGTTACGTGACACCAAATTTAAAAAAAATCAAATCTAATAGGCACCAATAACAATTCAAGAACAGGAACAATGGAAAAGCTTGCTTATCAAGCTTAGTGTGATAAGAAATCAACAGACTGTATTAATGAGCAATGATATTAGTAAAAACATGAATTATCACAAGTAAAGCCACAAAGGAGCACTGTTAGGGTTAACACCTTTATGGATAGCTGCAGAAGTTTTTTGACTGGCAAAGTCTCTTATACAGCCTACAAAACTTTTGATGAAATTTAATCAAAAGAAATGCAGAACCTTTTAACATCTCAAAATACAGGACAGAGTAATTATGTTCAGTCATTGAAAAATGCAGAATTTTTTGTTTCTTGTATGATCACATTGTTTCTTACCTACAGTTGGTACGTAACTCCCAGCCACCAAAAGGAATGGATGGGACTGCCAGTCAGAGCAACTGATTACAGTGTGCATTTGTAAACATACCAAAACAATATCCTTGTTTCTAGTTTCAATTTCTCTGAGGGGTAACAGAAGCTAAACGGAGAAACAAAACCTACATCTTTTCAGGAAGTATGTGAATGAGAAAACCCAAACAAACAAACAAAAAGGAAAACAAACTAAGTAGACATGACAAATGAAGAAAATAAAATTAAAAAAAGCAAGAGAAGTTTTGATGAAGAAATATGATTCAAACTACTTTGTTTCCCAATCTTCCACTCACTCCACAAAAAAAGAAAACCCCCAAAATCTGGCAATTTAGTTGCATTTCTATCCTATGTAGCTATGTTATAACATGTGGTGTGTATAATCCATCACACTCCAACCACAAAATACTTGCCCTGTTATTTTCTTGCTTGTGAAATGAAGACTCATTATTTCACTAAAAAAAATTTTAAGACCAAATATATGTGTGTACCCAAATCACATATTCTCAAATGAAATGTACTCTTGGATGCTATAGCTCTGATCAATTGCCACGGGTAATTATTTCCAACTTCTTACCTTTCTACCTATCAAATGAAGTATTTAATTACCAGCATTTATTTGTGTAACATTTACAAATCAATAAGTAGCCAATCTGCACAACTGAAGCCCAAATTTATCCACCTGACCAACCACGAGCCAAACAGGAGTATGTTGTCTGGCTTACTTGGTGGCTGAGAAACTGTGGGCAGTGGCCCTCTCAAAACACATCATCCACAATCAGTTACTCAAAACTAACTTCCAGACTCACCATCATACACACTGCCTTTAGCTAACTAGCAGGTTTAAACGAAGAAAATAAGTGCAAAATCTGGGAACAAGGGGAGAGGAATGGACAGTAATTGCAAAGAAAAGGAGGTGACCCGCTGTTGTAGTTGTCAAATGATTCTACCCTCTATCTTGAATTGGGAACCCTTGACCATAGGAAAGGAAAGCTTACTTCACACAGCAGTATCCAAGAAATCTAAATTTGATGGGGCAGCTCACTGCCAGGGAACATACTTCACATATACGTAAGAATGGCAAAATTTAGTCAAAATCTTCAGCACAGTTTTGTAGGATCTGAAGTCTAAATTTTTGTTTCTCAAATTCAGAGTATATTAAAAACAGCTATTTATTTTCCATGCATTGGTAATCAATTAAGTTTCAATAAGCTTTTACAAATTTTCAATAACTTACACAGGATTTTCTGGAAGAAGTTCAGTAATACCTGTCGCTGGAGAGTTATTATAAGTTACAACTGATACACTATGCAATCTAATAAAGATAAATAATTAACATAAGTCATTTTTACCCATCTAAAGGGCTGTCAAGTGAGGGACAGCTTCCCGAGCCAGAGTTTTCAGGACTGCTCAAAGACAATGGATCCAGCATCTAAAAATAACAGAAAGACCAACAAGTTATTTTTTTTTTTTAGTACTTGCAGGTTTCTGCTTTCAAAACATCTAATAAAAATAAAATAAAAAAAAACAACCACCCAAACCATGAAGAAATATTAATTACCAGAAAGAAAAAGTTAGCTGCCATAACTGAGCCTGCATTCCCCTCTGCAATCCTGAAAGGAAGGACTCAGTAATTTTTCTCACATCTATGTAGAATATAATTAGGGTATTTAATCCTCTTATCATGCTTTGTACATAACAACTGTACTGCTACATTCTCCCTGTACATACCGTTGTCTCTTAATATTATAGCAATACCTTCATGCACGTACCTTAACAGAATATTAAAAATAAGGTTTCTAAAGGACAAAAAGGACAGTTAAAAAAACAAAAAACATATGTGGATTTTGTTGTCAACACCAAAGAAAAAACATCTCTCATATGACAGAGACTGTGATGAATATTATTTCTATAATCTCTGCAGTGGCTTAAGTTTGGCCAACTAGCAATCACAGAAAACAGCTGAAATCAAATACTGTAAAAAGCTTTTAAACTTTTATCTCTTGTTGGGTCTCCAAGCAAATTACACAATTTCTAAGCAGAACTGAAGAGAAAAATGGAAGGAGAAAGAGGAAGAATGCATAAAATTTATAAATACTCCCCTTTTTCACCCAAACCAAAATCCTGTTTCAAATAAAATAAACTTTTGTATGAAACTTGAGTCTACAAAAAACACCAAAGAGATTTTCTTTTTTCTTAAAATGCTTCTTATGACCTAGTAATTGAGGTCTGTGCAATCTGCCATGAAGAAATCATAAAACTGACTATCTCAGCCAGATCTGTTGCATAACGAAAGCAATCTTCAACACTTTCTGTTTCTTAATTCTAATTCAGAGAAAAAGAAATGGATTAATAATCAAGAGCATCCTCTTGATTACCAGCTATTTCTATTGGCTGACTTTCATTTTGTTTATCACTCACTACCACACTGAAAGTCATAATAACTTTAACGACAGGCAAATATCATTCCTTTCTATTTTGTAGTAAAGCAATCCAAAATGTTTCACAGATTTATTGTTCAGAAGAAATGGAAGCAGAGTTCTGAATTACTGGATGTGACAATTTTACCAGCCTGCCTCTCAAAGAGTAGAAACTCATGTGTTGTTTTAAAAAGAGCTCCTTCCTTCCTTCCTAAAATAAAGGTTGCTTTGATATGTTATATAACCTGTATTATTTTCAGAGTTGGACTCCAGTCTTTTGCTGTAAATGAAGTAGTTACCTCCGCAATTTTTATTGTCAGGGCTGCATCTTAAGGGTCCTGGGCAGAAACTCTGTGAAGCACCAATCAAGGACTTATGAAAAAAAAATTAAAATGTCCAGAATTCAAGTTTGCGCTCTGCAAACTCAGATGTTTAAACCAACTCTGTTTTGGGGAGGTCAATCTTTATCATATACTCAGCAATTACTCTCTTCTCATACTAAACCATGGGTGTTGAAAGGGAAAAAAAAGCCCAGCTGCTACCATATTAATTATCTCTATAAAGTATTACGGTCCAACCGGGAGACTATGTCCAATCCATCATCTCTTCTGTCAAGAAAGCATGAGGCCTGATGTCAGCATGAATAGCTGTGCTCAGGCAGGTAAACAGGAGAGTAGATCAAAGCCTTCCACTCCCAAATTCCCTTCTTGTCCTTGTGGGCCAGCTGTGACATATGTGGGCAGCATGGTCAATGCTTGCCAAGGTGATGGGGCAACACAGGGGGAAGGGAGTTGTGAGTGTCCAAAACTCCAATCTGGTCCTTTAGGCTGCCAATGAAAGTAGAAGATCTGTATTTAAACCCTGCTGACAGCTTTACACACCAATGCACACATGACAGGTTGCATGGCTCCAGTACTCTAGAGTGAAAAACAAAGTCTGGGCCTCAGATCATCTGCCTGTTTGAGCAATCCGTCACCAAAAGTGACTTTGCTCAGGCAAAAAGTAGTCATTTCACTGAATGAATCCAGGTCTGGGCTGGATCTGACCACATGGCTATGATAATAGCCTGGTCTGAAAATCAGGAGATTCAGTCTGTATTCCCAGCTCAGTCATGAGAATTGTGCAACAAATTGCACCACCTCTTTACCTCTATTTTTATTCTATCATCTGTGTCTCATTTAGTCAGCTCACAAAAACCACTGCATCTTGCCATTTGTGAATACAATGCCAAAGTCAACAAGAACCTGAAGTGATTCGGGTACACCACATTGTGGATTTTTTTTTCTCATCAAAATATCTCTCTTTCTCCATTGCAAATTCTGTGAGCCATTACACGCTTCAGTCTTTTCCTGATGTTTAATGGAAATTTTGGTATCTGAGAGCCCAGTTTTTATTTGTGCTAAGTGTGCTGAGATTCCACGCCAATAATGCAGGTGCATAAAGAGAACAAAATAACATGTTTGTGCTCCTCACACAAAATTTTGATCATGGAAAGCATTTCAGAGACTACTTGTATCAGGCCTACCACCATCCCCTTGCCTCTACCCTAACACAGTATCAATTTAGACTAGATAATTCTGACAGATCCAAATTTTTCTTTAAAACCACCTTTCATTACCGTGTAAAGTTGTAAAACTTGTCTTTCTTACATATCCTACTCAGAAAAGAGGTTTGTTCTTTTTAAGGTAGGCATCTCTTGCTCTATTTTATATCCCTGCCTCATTCAACTACCATGGAAATTAAGACTATTATCTTTCTCCTAGTAACAGCATATTTAAATATACAGACTTACAGAGAAAAAACAGGTGCTACAAGACTAAACAACCACAGTTATTCTAACCATCTTACAGATCACGTTTGATAGGGTTGTCAATTTTTTTTAGCTTTTCTTGCTAACAATGCAATATCCTTCTTCAACAGCAGATTTGATAAATCAACCTAATAAAAACTTTAATTTCAATAAATCACACACGTACCTGATCCATACTTTCTGGAATGAATTCACCCTCACTGTTGATACTAGTGAAGGACCCATTTCGGGCCACCTGATGCAGCTCATCTGGAATGTATCCTGGGGGAGGTGAACTCCTGTCACGAGTATTAGAACCTTTCGAAAGAAAAGGGAACGGATATATAGTTTTTTTCCGCATATCTATCTGGGTAAATTTCTTTACAAGCAAAATAAAAATTTACACCCATGTCAACTAACCCTTGCCAACTCCCAAAAATTTCAGGTTTTCTTTGTAGAATATTAGGTCTGCAAGAATGTGAAAACTTCTATTCATAATAAATGCATAATACATTAATTAAATGATCTGAAAAATTATTCGTTAAACTCTCTGGTTTCATAACTAAATTTGGAAGTTATCATCACAGAAACTTTACACATGAGTAAGTGAAAAAATTAACACATTAAGATTAAAAATTATGGAAACCCCAAACTAAGCAAGGAATCACACTGCTATATAAACACATTTATCAGAAACTCGTTCCTGCACCAGAAAATAAAGGGAAGTACTAGCATCAACTTTTTAGGATACCCATCAGCACAAATAATTTCAAATAGATTTATTTACTTGTGATTTTTTGGGGGGTTAATTTTCTCTATTCTATATATTTACACCACCTCTGACTTAAAATTTAAAATCTACTTCCCCTACGTGCAAACTCCATAGAAGAGTCACCAATGAGTAAGATAAATTCAAACAGTCTGTATATGTTGAGAAGTTCTTCATGAACAGAATATTATAAAATAACGGTTTATACAATAAAAGCTATCAAAACACGTAGCTTACCTATTACAGACAGTCGCCTTTTTCTGTCCGTCACACCAAACACTGTATTATCTAAATCTTCCAGTGAGGGCAAGGGTTCCACATTATTTACACTGGGTGACTGAAAACACAGAAGTATTACAAACTGCAGTTAGTATTTTATACTCCTGACAATGAAAATACTTCACAAACTTCATAGGTTTTGTATAGCACATTCCTTTTTTCAAGTAGTCTAAAAGAAGCTTGTCAGTTTATATAAAAATTAATCTTTTTACTAGCTCATTCTTAATATTTTAAAACAATTGTCAATATGTACTAGTATACAGATTCTATCAGTATCATGGCCATGACGTGTCAGATAATCAGAGAACTGTAACTCAGTATTGAGCCTACACTTCACCCATCTGTTTGCCGCAACAAATGTTTATCTTGCCACAAAGGTGAGTCACCAGCATATGACTTCAAGAATGGTTTAAAATAACTACAATTACTTAAATTCTGTGCCATTCTCAAATCTATATCACATCCTCATCCAATTAAGGAACATTTTTCTACAGCTGCAGGGAAGGCAAACAGAGAAGAATGGGATCAAGGAAAGAATTAAAACCAAGTCAATACAAAATGCTATCAGATGGTTAAAGTTAATGGAAGAAGCTATCAGTACTATTTTCAATCAGAACAAAGTAATTTTCAGTATGAAGATTAAGGAGGAAGACATTTAGTATGTCAACTCATACCTGTGTATTTCCATGTATTACAAGCAATATCTTGAGACTCTTCATATGAACACTACGGTCAAGCAGTTCAACAGCTTTGTCCAAGTCATCCTGGGTGGTTAATGGAATTACAAGCTATAAAAAGACAGAAGAAAAATTTAAAATATTTAAAAGCATGCCTTAAACAGGACAAGAAAAAGAACCAAAGTAGTGAAGTGCAAAGAAGCAAATAAGATGATATTATCGTTTTTTCCATTCCAAACAACTTGAAAATAAAATAAAACAATGCTTCAACCAAAACAACCTTAACTTTTTTTTTTTCCAGGAGCATTCAATAGGCACCGTCTGGTGGAACAAGTCTTCGCAATGATAGAAAAAACATTTTACATGCGTACAACGTATGTAATATCCTACAAGCTTCAGAGAAACTTGTGCCATCACCTAAATTAATGCAAGTCTTAGGTAAGATCAAACCTTATTTTACAGAGCATGAAGCCCATTTTTGTACCTCACAATATTACAGTCTTATTTGTTAGAAGTGGCATCACTAACAAAATTGCTCCACTGAAAAACAGAATTTGTTGCAGAAGTGTATCAGGCAAGATGTGATGTGAAACAACTGCAGCCCTCACTGGATCCTTACTTGGTTCTAATTAATTAGAATTAACTTGTTATATGTGTATCTTTAGAACAGACCATTTTATGCCATTAAAGCAAACTTGAGATCCAAGTCCTGTGACAATTAAAATTGGTCTTTATTTCAGGAGCATAAATTACAATTGATGCACATATGAAGGATCAATGCAATATAGACTTAAAAAAATAATCTATTCTGCTTGTGAATAGCTTCAGTCAGTGATGCTCAAACACAGTATTAGTTGAAATACAGTGCTTTTATGCAAAAAGAAATGTAAATAAGAGATGAAGCTCTTGCTAACAAATGTGCATATTCTTCATTTTAAGTTGCAGTTTTAATGCTAATAACACATCGTTACCATCACATTTCTGAAAGGAGATGGGATGATTTGCCAACTAGTACAGAGGCTGACAAGCAGAAAACCTGCTCAAATGCCTAAAAATCTATCAGAGGAAGGAGCTGAGGCTAACGCATCGTGAATGTCCATTTTTTCTGTCATTCCTAATCTCCAAAAGCCTTCTATTGAAATTCTACAGTTTCACAGAAATGCCTGGTAAGGTAGTGAGTAACCAACAAAAATGAATTACAGGCATTTTCTTCTGCAATGATGCAGATTAGACACAGCAATTATGTTGTGCATAACCAAGCACACGAGTAATCTTCCATGCACTTTGCTGATTCAGGGCAAAAACCCAGAACTAACTCCTAAGAACGGATCTTGCATCTGTAAATATGTTTCCTATTAAAAATTCCATCTTTACTTCTAAAGGAAAGCTGGAAATAACATTGATTAGGCACAAGTAGGTTGAAGGCACTAGCACTTCTCCCAAGAAATCTTTGTGAAGCAGCCACCTCACAAAGAGACAATTGAGCCTAGTTCTCTAATCTAAACATTACTAAATGCAGCATTCTAGCAATTACCTAATAATATTAATACTCAAAAAAAAAAAAAAACAAACCCCAGTATACAAGAAAGGATAAATATTATTTCAAATTTACAAACATGACAAAGCTCAAGAAGGTAAAGACTTTCCCAGAGTCATGCAACAGGATTGTAGATAAGCAGGAAGACAATTTACCCCTTTCCAATCAAGTCAGAGACGTTAGTTCAGTAAGATATGACTCTCCTCATAAAACATTTCATGCATCTCCTGCCTATCCTAATTTAGACAAGCCTTACATATTTGAAAACACACATTAGAAATCTGGAGTTTTGTCATGGGAGTAAGTTTTCTCACAGGAGCGGTTCTCGTTGCTTACAAGAACAAATTTCAGCCTTAAAATAATCAGTTTACAAGTCACAGAGAATTTAGAGACACAGAATATTACCTCATTATTGCTGTAATGTAAATCCATAGTCTGTCCAAAAGCAACTTTAGCTTTAGCTGAGAGATCTTCAAGTTTAACAGGCCTTGGTAATTGCAGGATCCTGAAACACAATTTTTGTTCATTAATTAGGAAAATTTGTCAATTTACTACTTAAGAACAATCCTAGAATTAAATTTATTACTAAAGAGACCATAAAAAGCTATGTTTTATTCACTGTCCTCTGTATTTTGAGTCATCGAGAGGAAAAGCAGTGAAAAAGTTAAGGATAATCACACATAAAATTAGATCCCATTATGACTATTTTACACGCTTGCATATGGCATCTTTCTTTATGTTCTGCACGCCTCCATTGCCAAGGCAAATTCTTAGATACTTCTAAAATTTTCTACTTCAGAAAACTAAGACAACCGAGTGCCACTGTCTGCTGCCAAGTAGAAGCATCAGAAAGGAATTACTCCCACAGTCCTCCTGGATGTCACCATCTTTACCACCACGAATTACACACTCAAACTGCTGACTCCACCACTAACTGTGCTTCACGTGTGTTTCCATCAGAATGGTGCGCCTGTTGGTCAACAGCTTAGATTTTCTTTTACCTCTATGTCTCATCAAACCAAATAGCTCAAAATGCCTGTGACTAACTATAAAAAAAAAACTATTGAATTATTTGAGACACCACACCGTCAAACAAAAACAAAAGTTTTTGAAACGACTAGACTAGTGACACTCAAATTTTGTGAAGCAGCAAAATAAGCAAATGGTAACTGTCCCTTTTAGCAGTGTTTCAGTTGGCACTCTTGTTCAGGAACAATATTTCTCACTGAAATGAGGCTAGATGCCAATTAAAAATTATTCTGAAAAAAAAAAAATCTTAAGAAACCCAAAAAACCCACCAACACTCATTGTAGATTACCAAGCCTGCAATTCTTCCCATCACATTACATGCTCCTTGGTACAGAGTGCCACATTCACTACTGAAAGAAACTCTGGAATCACTTCTCTTTTCCACTTCCCTTCTTAAGAAATTAGTGAGAAAGCCATTGCATAACTTATTTTTCTTGCATAATTTCACTATTTTATCTTCTATTGCCTGAACACATAGATATAAAGTATTATAATTCATGCTGAACAATGAGCCTGGGCTGCCCAGCACCCCAAGGCAAGAAAGCTCAAGTTACTTGGGACAGTCAAAAACAGAGCTCAGCCCATCAGCATAAAAGCTTGGGAAAGGCATCTTTCCACACACTTGCTTCATGCTTGTATTCATACTAAATTGATTAGCTTAGTCCACTGTGAAAGTGAATTAAAATGAACCACAAAAATGCACTGTCCACGCAGGCTGGCAGTGAGTAAGCAGCTCTCTGATTGAAATTCATGCTTCCACTTATTTCACGAGAAATTGCTAGGTAGAAGAGTCCTCAATTTTCAAAGCTTCTGAAAAGACATTTCCTTCAAATTACTTCTAGCACTTGACCATTTCTTGTGCGCTGTTACATGTGATGTTCAGAAAAGCAATAGGAAGCAGTTGAAGAATGTTAACTTACTGCTATTCACTATGCCATGTAAAGAGAGGACACATACTGTAATCAACATGGATACACACTCACCCATTGCATTTCACACTAAGGATGCTCAGAAGTGACACAGGTTTCATTCTGAAGCTATTTTTACTTTAAAAAATTACCATTTCTATGAACAAACACGTGACCGGGCATTATTTACTTCTTCATTAAGTATATCTGACATCTTAGTCTACAACCATTTCTTTGAAAGCACATTGGAAGTTTATGATTTCAGAGATAGACAAAAAGAGTTGTCCACAGACCAGTTCTGCACAGAACTGTAGATAGACTTTTGTAAGAAGCAGAGCAGAGATATATAGAGACGTTTATATACTTTAAGCATGTACTGCAGTCACATCTGATATACAAAATAAATTTTAAATGAGTATTCAAAACTGTCTACAAAAATAATCTAAGTATGAAGTCTAACACAGTTCTCAGGTTGGTTCTTGCAAAGTACAATCCAATATTGAGTTTTAAGACCTAGGCTTTTCCTCTGGGTACTACAGCATCAAAGTAAATACATTCAGATATCTGAAACACTCTGAACATTTTATTTGAAACTTTATGATAAGAGTCCAACAAAATGCTATAAACAATTAAAAGGCAAGAGTGTTTCCACCTTACCTTTTTTCACCTCGATGTTCAAATTTGACTCTAACATCATTCTGTAAGAAAAAAGATAAAGGAATTACTATTAGTTTGTTACTACCTCCTTCAATGAAGGCTGTGAAATCCCACTCAGTAATCCTACATCAGAATTAGAATCCTTAATCAGTCTGTATTAATTTTCTGATACCAAGCATTTTAACAGGCTACTGCTGCTGCGGTATCTAACAGAAACTTAAAGTGTGTAAAAAATAATAAAAAAAATATTCTGAAGTACAAGAGCTTCTGTAAGCAAGCACCTTATTTTCTATCAATATATTTTAATATCGTAACACATTCAGGACTTGAAACTCAGTATGGAACTGACTCCTCAAGAATTTCCTATCTTTAACAGGCAGGCAGATTTAGCTTCCATAACAGGTTTTTATGTACCATTCAGAGATGAGCATTCCAAGACTAAGAAACTTATATCATTTCATAAGTATTACCATAAAAACACACACATGCAATTAAACCAGCATTCTTGAAATCAATTTCCCCATAACAAAGACACCAGTAAGTAACTGCAGTTACATATAAACAAAATTCATTTGCAAAATCATAAGATTAAGAATCAAATTGTATTAGTAACTACTGCAGGAAAAACATATAAAATGCATTCAACCACAGAAATTATATCCAAATAACAATGTCCTATCTTTCAAAAGGATTACCTGATTTGCAAGTGATTACTTTTAAAACTCACAAATTTAAACAGAATGACAAGCATCCACTTCCACATCACCACTACCACATTTAAACTCAGAAATGGCTCAACTGTTTCTCTTCTAACTTTCTAAACATGTACTATATTCAATTCATTTTGGATCATATATGTGTATTACTACAATGCCTAAAGTGACACCTCAGAAATGAGTTATATAGAGCCAGTGAAGCACCACTGTTACAGACTGAATTCTTACAGCTCTTAAAGCATAGAATGAAAAAAAAAAAAAAGGATGTTGTCAGTGGTTTTGACAGTTTAAGAGCTAAATATTTTCGAATACTTTGATCTTTAACAGATTAAAACAAGACTGCACAAACCAAGGTTGCATGAAATACTGGACTGTCAATGAAAGAGCCAACCAAATGAACATGCAGTTAACTCAATAGGACTGTTACAACAATTTGGGTAAAAATTTACATCTCCAAATCTCTCTGTATACTAGTTCAAACCTATCAACCAAGTATTTACTATATCTGTGTTCAGTATCTGCAGAGAAAACACAAACTACACCCGAAAAGAACTCACATTTCCAGCATATGAAGAAAGAAGAAATTAAGGACAAAGATGCAGTAAAGGAGCTTAAGTATGTTTTTGCTGCTGTACCTATGAACAGCTGGGCAATCTAATATACCTATAAAGTTCACTCTAAAGTAGTATTCCAAATAGGAGACGCTAGCAGACCCCGATATTTTAAAATAATCTAATACCAATCAACTAATTAATAACAATAACAACTTTTTACAAAAATCAATATACATACAGTGTCAAAATACCCCTATAAACATCAATTTATCAGGATTGGAGCAATTTTTGCCTCCTCCACGATCTGGTCTGAAAGACCCCCATTTCATTTTGCTGCTAATTTAAGAACACGAACAAAGAAAATGGCAGCACACGTGGGAGACTAATAGCTCATTCTGCTACGCTCACTGGTCTGGCAAGGAAAATAATTATAGAAGTCACAGCAGGACATTCAGTGTTCAATAGGATAGCAAGGATATTAAAAATTACCTGCTTTTTAGGTGAAGATGACTTTGGTTTTCCCGTTTCTTGCTGAGGCAATGCAGGACGACTGGCCTTATGAAGCACAGCCAAATCCTGCATGATTGAATTCAAAGCTTGCTGCTCATCTGCTCAGAAGAGAGAAGTGTAAATTACTGTTACGTTTGAAGTGCGATAATGTCTCATTTCACAATTAGGCAGGCATTATTCTAAAATCTAAAAGTCCACGTTACACTTCAGTACATAACTGCCGAATGGGAAAAAAAATACTAAAACGTCACAAGTATTTTTATTTATCGCTAATACTGTTTAGTTTAAAACAGGCAGGTTTAAAAAAAATGAAGTCATAAGACCTGCAGGCTGTATTAATAAGACAGAGGAGAAAAAAAGCTTATCACTTTTTTTGAAACAATGTCCACAGATAAGATGTGAACTAGAAATTATACTTCCCACCTCCTCCCCTTATCCAATTCATAAAATAAAGAGAAAAAAACCCCAAACAAGTACTTTTGAATTATTTTTCCTCTGTCCTGAACAGGTACAGTCATGCACATAGGAAGTGTACACAAACTCCCAGAGAAACTCTGCCATTGTGTGAGAGTAATTAAAGATAGAAAACAAAACACCACAAATTTTCCCAGGACTGCAAACGCTGGGGGTTTTAAGGCTCACAGGAGTAACTCACAAGGAAAACCAGAACCAATGCAGTGGACAATTTTGGAGCAGTAATGATACACAGCCTCATTTTCAAGTTTACACAAAATCCTAAATCCTGATGACCTGCTGCAGCTATGAAGGCCTGTGGCCATGCTAGAAAAGGTTTTCCCTGGAACTGGGATGCTCCTTTAGAGAGGAGGGCTCTTAGGAGCTTAAAACCCTCTACATCCACCACCAAGAGAAATTTATTTGTAACCAATATTTTGTATTAACCCCTTGCCACAGCAAGAGTTCTGCATGTAGAACAAAGGGTAACAAAATTTATCTAGAAAGGTGTTGATTGTGTGCCTTCATGCTACTTCACAATGTGTATGTTTGTTGAAAAATTCATTGGAAAGAGCATTTACACAGACCTAAGAAAAATTCAGTATTAAAATCAAGCGGCCATTCTAGATATTCAACAATGGTGAGAATTTCTTCACACTCTATTCCAATATAACCAAATATATTTGTCATATCAGGAAATTGTGGGATGCTGGTGTTCCAGTTTAATAGATTCCTACCAGATCAGGAAGCTGGTCTGAAAATGAGTAACTTTGATCATCACTCATGCTGTCATTATTCACAACTCAAATAAGCTATGCAAATCTATAAAAGCAAGTTTTACTAGCACTATTTAATGGAAGAACTCAAGGCATTCTTGCAGCTCATTTTCTCCACTAAAACACATTTCAAAAATTTCCACAATTAAAAAAATTTAACTATTTTACGGTGTTACAGCCTATCCTAGTGTTCAGAAATTAAAAAAAAAAAAAATTAGTTCTTTTAGTGGTTGGTTGGAGGAGGTTTAATTCCCAGTGGTCACTAGGTAGCATGTTTCATATGAAGGAAACCAAACTATCTGAAGTTTATTGAACATCCAATATGACTCAATAGTAATTTCTCTCACACATAATGTTGGAGAACATCAGAAATTTATAGACTACTGTATTCCTACAAAAAAATAAAGGTGATTCAAATGTATGTGTATGTTGGTTGTTTTGTTGGTTGATTTTTTGGAGAGTGAGCACCTATAAATGATTACAGGAACAATATAGTCAATTCATTAAAAAGCATGTACAACTGGAAATATCAACATCAAATTTAAAACAATATAAATGCACAACTTGCATAAAAACACAGACCATCTACACAGTCCTGGCTTTGCGCTTCAATGACACAAGATGATACAATAAAGTCCTTTACTATGAATCTCTGTTTCCTATACTTGGATTTTTAAGTTATCACGTAAATGAGGGAAAAGTGCCAATTCAAATGGAAAAAAACAGAATTATTTTGAATACTAGCAAAGCAGCTGAACACTGACTTTCATGTAAAAGTTACATTGAAATACAAAGCCAAAGCACAGATTTCCTAGCAATGGTACTACATTAATGGCTTTGGTCTTCAGTAGAAATTAAATGTTTGTATATATTATACAAAAGACTTACCCATAATGGCAGTGAGCCTGAAAACTGGAACTTCAGGGAAACGGTTGTTTCATTAGCATTATTTTATTTCCTAAAATACAAATCCAAATATACACAATTATTGAAGTTATCAAAGCCAGCTAACAGTCAACTCCTCACTGATTATGGGCAGGTTTTCTAATATTCTACATATCTCATATGCATATAAGCTATAAATAGGTTTGCATGGGATGTGTAGAAAAAACAAGATATTGTCCTCAAAGCCTCATGGGGCTCTGCTTAGGAAGATGGTTTAGTGGTTGGACTAAGTAATGTTCAGTTAATGATTTAACTTGTTGAACTTAAAGGTCTTGTCCAACCAAAACAATGCTAGGATTCCATACGCTTGCAGAAGACACAAAGCCAAAACTAAATAGTCGTCTAGACTTAAGCTGGTTTTAGTCCCTATTTACATCCCCAAATAATGATTAACATCTTAATTAGGCATAACACTCTGCTACATAGGACACCCACTACCCCAATGAAGAACCAACTCATTTTCTACAGTCTCCTGTATTTGGTGTTCAACAGAACTACATATATAGATCATATATGTGTGTGTGTATGAAACTCACAGCACAAATCAAAAGGCATCAATACCTACTGATTATATAATAGTTAGGAAACCTCACTTCAAGAGCATTACACAGAAATCACACCACCTCCAAAAGCAAATGCCTCTGGAAGAAAGCAGGTATTAATTTTTAATATATAAGTTATCCAGCAAAGCAGAAACATAGGGGCACGTTTATGATGAAAACCCTGTAGATCACGGTGTCCTAAACATTAGCCAACTGAAAAAAAAAAAAACCCAATAATTAAGGATCAATTAAATTAATCTTTAAAATGCTATTATAGGGCTTAACAACAAAGAAGATACATCGTTAAACAGACAAAGAGATCATTTAAGAAAAAAAATCTTAATACAACCTACCACAGGAAGAATTCAGAATTTTTAATGCAAGATCACAAAAAAAAAACCACCTCTGTAATTTCTCTGTCACTGCAACCAAGTAGGGAGAGCCTACTCCTTCCTCCCTTTTCCTGGCTGCAGTGGACCATCCATCCTTTTGACACAGACAAAAAAAAATAAATAAATAAATATCAACCCTACTCTGACAAAACAGATGATTTTCCTGCAACAGAAAAGGACTTTTTTCTTCTTCTTTTTTAAACAGGATTTGTTGCCTCATAGTTTAGTTCCTTACAGTGCCAAATGACCCCTGATGCCAGCACAGGGCCACCTGTGGATACACTCATGGCTGAGAAGTCAGGCTTCCTTCCTTGAGTATTTTGCCAGTCTTCTAGCTAACAACAAATTAATTATAATTTTCCAAAGGACTTCTGAGCATCTTCAGTTAGGCATCTAAGTTTTTGGCATTGTGTGCATCATACTTTTTAAATGAAAACAGCATTTTCAAGCAGCATTAATTTCACCAGTGGAACTAGAAAGCTTCAAGTACTCCTGGCATATTTTTCCAAGAGAAGTTTGGACTTGAGAGCAATATAAAGGTCTCTGCTGTATGCTGCCTATTACCTACATATGAGATGACTCATCTACTATTGTCTATTTCACGCTCCACAATAACCAAGAAGAGAGAAGGCTTTTAAAGAACATCCAGAGGTCCCACTGTGCAATCAGAAATCATTTCAGTTGAGAGAGCACACAAGAAAAGTAAAATAAATCTGGAAACATAGTACAAATCTATTCAGAGTTATACAGCCCCAGGTCTTTGGACAGCCTCAAAGCAGGATCTAAAACAGCTTCCATGTGTTGCAGGAAAGAAACTCCTGCCTATTGCTTTGTCAGCATTGAAGCCTAAAAGAGAGGGAGAAGTACATCTGGCCCGGGCTGCCCACTGTCTCGAGACACAACCCCAAATTTTATTAACATGGTCTCCAGCCTCCTGATGCCACCACAGCAGGACACAGATAAATCTGTTTAAAAAAAAAATTATAAAATAAATATTTTCTGTTCTTACATAACAGAAAACTGCGAAGATGCAAAAGAAAGGGATTTGTACTAATCTGAAGAGAGGAAAACAATGGCCAAATTTTCATTTACTTGCCAAATTATAGTAGCCAAGATCACTCAAAATGAGGACAGAATCTTTGGGCCTTGCTCTCACACAAGATGCCAGGACATCTGGTATTCTTAGTGAACTTCATAGCCTTGAATGTCACAACTAACCTTTCTCCCCCATGTCTGATTCTTTGTGTCCTTTTGCATCTATAACAGAAAAAAACAAACACCCCCAAACCAGAACATATATTCAAATATTTTCTACTCTAAGTTTCTGTCAGCTGTGGTCTCAGGGGATCTTCCAGAGAATTTTCACTAAAGTGCTTATAAAACATTTTTTAAAATTCTGTATTTGATCCAACTGTCTTAAAATCATGTTGTTTTCAAAAAAATGTCTAATTTAATTAGCTGTCTTAATATATGAAACATAAAAATGTGTCTCATGACTTTGGATCAAGTACTTTTGTAATACTTCCCAGTAAGCATTTCAAAGAAACACAAAAGTTCTGTGAGGCATTTTAAATCTTCTGCCACACTTCAAGAAAACAAGAACAAGTTTTATCTCCAAACAAAAATACCCAGATGTTCTTCCTCAACCTAGCTGAAAAAAACAAACTTGGAAGCTCAAGATATTTGAACTGCAGGGCTCATATAGGGCAGGCAAACAGAAGAAGAAACATCTTAGGAAACATCTTCTGCATGTTCCTCCAGCTACAAGATTAACCTGTGGTATTTCTCACTAGAAGAACATAAGCTAATGAGCAAACATCAACTTCTTTATCCTTTTGACTTCCTTCCTATTCCTTAGGAGAAAAAAAATAAACACAAAACCAAACCCACAAACTGAGAAAAATTAAAATTCTCTGTATAACTGTCTCACTTCATCACCCCTTTTAAACAAAATTCTTTGTGAACTGAAAAACACTTCTGTTTTTAACTGCTCATTGTCACAACTGGAGCAGAACAACAGGAGAGTGGTGGGGAAGGGAGTAAAAACAACCTTCATCAGAAAGGGAAAAAAACCCAAACAATCTATGGTTACAAAGTAGGCAAACACATACAAAGTAGATGATAATCCAGGACAAAGAGGAAGCACAGCAAACTGGAACTCTGAGGAAAAAAAAAAATCAGGGCAAGAGAAGGCAGGAAAACACAAGAGCAGATGCAAAGGTAGAATAAGATTACGGCAAGGTCTTGTGGAGAAACACAAGCAGCTTGCATTTGAATGTAATTAAAGAAAGGATGACAGTGAATTTCAAAAAGGTGATGATATGATAAGAGTAGCAAACAAAGAAGAATATCCTAGCAACAGCATTTTGGATATAAGGGTGGAGAGATGCTGATTCATATTCATGCTTCGCTTCCCATCAGCTACCTTCCACCGAGCCTGGAAGTACCAGGTGATTCTCAGAGAAACGGCTTTTAGCTTTATCATAGCAAATGAAACAAAGCCTGAGGGCAAATAAGTCATACGGATGACAATCTAACTTCAAATGCTCTGTGCTAATTGTCCATCTGCATTTGCTACTCCTATAACAAACACAAGAGGGTTAAGGTGCCTCTCAGTCACTGAGAGATACAAGTACACACACACAGAGGCATACGCATTACATGACCCCTTCACACTGAGCTGGTGACAATCAAAAACTTCCAGGCTAGGGGGAAAAAAACCATCCTTTACTCTCACACAGCAGAGGAGGAAAGGAAGCAGATGCATTATGAGGTGCATATTTATTAAGCAAGCTAGAAAGCGTAATTTATGTCTTCATATTCTACAGAATTATAGCATGCAGGAATGAAATCATTTCTACAGCATCCACCTTTATAACAGAAGTACAATATTTAAAGAATAAAATTATCTATGGCTAAAATGAGAGTCATAAACAAATCATATGAGAACAGTAAACGTAGTATGCAAGTACTTAAGAACCTAAGCCAGCTTTCATGCTGCCTCATATGTTAAAAATCAAGAAAAAAAACAACGTACACAATGAAGCAAGCAATCTTTCTTAGCCTGATTTTGTAAGGAATTCTGGCTTCTACAGTAATGTTTTACCAACACAGTGTCCAAACTCATTCCAACAGTAGGGCAGGAATCTCCAGGATATCAATACCCTACAAATTATCACTAGAATAAAAATATCTGAGGATACATAGCTCCCCATTCTTGCACCAAAGCAAAATAACTCAGTGTGAACTCTAAAGAAGATGCACTATCATTCCAACCACATGTGAAGATTAAATTGGAAATTATACTATATTAGGCATAAGCAAGTTAAACCAAAACATCAAGAAATCAGAATCTGCTACCATTGCTATTAAGACACATACTTTGTATTACCTATTTTTTAACAGGCAAGAGCCAGATAAACATCGATGTGAGTGTTCACAGGTAACTTTTCAGAATGTAAAGTGGATAATCACAATATAAGTAACACTCTAAGATTTACTTCACTGCCAGAGGAATGAGCCATATAAAATGGTATTACCCCCAAAATTTTACTTTTTAACAATCAAATGCTTGGCTGCACACAGCCAGTGTCTTATAAATCACAGCAAGCAACACTGAGGTTCTATCAGTGATCACCTAGTCAAATAGACACACTTAACTTTTAACCAAAATAATGTGCAGCACTGCTGATCATGTTTGTAGTTTGGGTTTTTTTCTTTAATTTAAAAGTAAATAAAAACAGAGTCTGTGAACAAGACAGCAAACTAATAGCTTTATCTTGACCTTCTATAGAAAAATTTTTCATAGCTCAAAGTAATTGTTGGCAGAAATGACAGAAACATACATAGCATGGCAAGCACAGAAGAAAATTCAGTATTGTTACCTTTGTGGATACCTAAAAGAAGGTAACTCCACAGAAACGAGTTTTAAAGGCTTTACATGGACATACACACAAATGAATACAGGGCAAAAAGCCATCCTTTTCAAAGAATATGAAAGCAGCAGCAGTAACACAAAAACATGAAGGACAGAAAAAAGGAGAAGCAAAGAACAGTAACAAGAAAAATATTTAAGAGGCAACAGAAAGGTCTGTTATAATTGGAGTTTTAACAAAAACACATCAGGTGTGAATTCGGTTTTAGAAGAATTCAGATTTAACATGCTAAAATAATACATAAGGTGTTCATAAGGAAAGTAGAAAAGGGAGAAAGATTAAATCAATCCAAATCAAAAGCCAATGACACATTGATAAACTGACTTAACATTTGGAAAACAAAACAAACAACCAAAAAAGAATTCAGTGGGTCAAATTTGGAACATCAGAAATTAAACTTAACTGGTAAATAAAATAACAAGTATTCTTCATGTCACAGTACTGTGGTAACTTTTTAAATGAAACTTATTAGAAAGGACTGTTTCTACTGATAAAGGTTTCTGAGAAAAAAAGGTTGTTAAAAGCATGTGATCTTTCCAAATGAGCCTTCTGTGCACACCTCAAGGAACCTTGAGTTTAGACACGTTTCACTGAATTTGGCTGGTAAAATAGAAAGTGGTGAGAAAAACCAGGAAGAAATAGTTAGCATCTAGTTTTTGTTCTGGTTTAAAAAAAAAAAAAATCAAGGAAGAGGTACCCAAACTACAGTTACTGGAATAGAAATTTCACCACCCCCAAAAACAAAGAGATACAATGCACTATTTGTTATATGTTTCAGATCACATATTTTAAATTAAAGATCCAGAGACTTGTAAGGGTCTAACTAAGACTCTTATCTAAAACAAAATCAGTAGCTTGTTTTTCTGGACCATTCTTGCAAATATTTGGAAATACTCTGAAAAGAAGATGATTCTAGTGGATTGTAAATATTGTAGAAATAACTGAGAAGGATAAAAAAAAATAATCAAAGAGCTGTTGATTAGTTAACTCCACACCAACTGACAGTAAAATAATATAATTATTAGCTTGGTTTCTATCATGGAGTGAAAAGCAAAAACACAGTAGATGCCCTGACTTGCCAAGCAATGTGGCTTTTTGAAATGATTACAGATTAGTTAGCAGAACTAACTACAGCAATTACCCTACTTAGGTTTTTCGAACATATTTGGCTAAATGCCACATGGTATTTTAATTATTTAAAGTCTCAATTAACTAACAGGAACCTCACTTGATGAATTAAAATAAAATACGTTGAGATCCATACTCCTATTTAGTGAGAAACATCAATGAAAACGATTCCTAGTGCAACCTCCCTACAGACTGGCAACACTCTGATAGGTACCATGAGATACACAAGTTACAGCTTAAGCAAATGACATCAATCATGTTTAAAAATATTCACAGTCCAACTAAATGGATATAAATACAGGAAAATATTTTAAATCAGGAATTTGTTTTATTTTCCCTTATTTCATATTACTTTTAATTCACGTTTAATAGCTTAAGAGATGAGATGCATTTATGGTGCTAAAGCCAACAGGACTTTGTTTTAAACTTTTATCTTCCCTGCAACTAGGAGAGCACCACTGGTAATCAGAAGTTATATTTTATGTATGTCTAAATATTTTGGTTTATTACATTTATTAAATAATGGTTTTACACTGAATTCATTTTGTCGTAAAGGCAATCCTTTAGGAAACTGGAAAAAGTTGCTGTTGCAAGACTGAACAGTCTCAGCAAAAGATAATTCAGAAGGATTATTATTCACAATGAATCACTATCGAAGGTAAGTGCAATACAAAATGAAGATGGACAATCCTTGTGTGTAAAAAAACCCCAAATACAGGGCATGCAGAAGCCACCTTACTTCTGTAGCCAACCTCCAGATAGACTATTTACTGCAGAGTGTCAGGAAGACTGCAGGCCAGAGGTGTGGGCTGGCTGAAGCTCAGCATGTCTCATCACTGTTACAGATGTATCAGGTATCTCTACAATGCCCAGGCTTAAAATCTTTTACAATGAGTAATTTTAAATTCTGCCTGGTGAGCAAGAAGAATGAATTTATCTGTGATTTACAACAGGAGACCACCCAGAGATACCTCATCTGTACAGCTACTGACATGGTTTCATATTTATTTTCCAAAAAGAATTATTACATTCTTTTCTTTTTTAAAATCAAACTCTGAAAGGAGTAAAAAAACAATCTAAACACCAACCCAAAACACACACTTGCATAAAATACAACTTCTAACTATGGATGGTGCCCAGTTGCAGGGAGGACAAAATCTCAGATAGCAGTGCTGCCAGTTGCAGCACCCTAACTGCAGCTCATCTCTCAAAGTGCTTGGAGAAACAGACTTGACAAGGAACTGGAGGATCCAACACGCCTGGTGACAAAAGTAATGCCACATCCTACTCAGATTGAATCTCCAGTTCCTGTCATTCTATAAACTGTAATTTGACACATTCATATAACATTCATGTCATCATCAGTCTGGTGAGCAACGATCTTGTCTTGAAAAAGTCAGAACGTGTGGGAGGTTTGAGAACACAAGGACAGTTTCTAGGATTTTTCTCATAAAAATGCAAAATAGCAGACAATTAGTTCAAGATGAGTTTATAGCAAAATTATGCTTTTGAGATAAATATCTTAATAACACATCAATATTCACAAAGAGTAACTGTAGTCCAGGAAAGCTAACCTCCCTACACTTCCTTTACAGCTGATAGGGTGATAAGCACATTCAGAGTTTCAAGACCCTTAAAAACAAGATTCCTGCTTTGAATGAACCTCTTCTTCCCAAATGGTATCAAGAGCTTCTGCTGGCTAACCCTCCATAAGCCCACTCCACTTCAAGTGCATGAAAAAGATAAGATTGTGATTGGCCTCAAACAGAAACACGTCTACTTTCCTCAACAAGAACTTTCTTCACCTAATTCAAGTTTCACAGAACTTCTCCATTTCCTCTATCTGTATTGCCTCTGCAGCAGCCAAAGCACTTCGACCACTCATTTCTAGATCTGAAGAATGACTCTGCTGACAGATCAAGCAAATCTGCCTTGAAAGTCAAAACGTTTTTTGAAGACCTGTTCATTGCTCCAAGAAAAACCCCACAACTATTATGAAATAAACATGCATTTTAAATTGAGGAAGGTCACAACAGCTGAAACTTGCAGACAGATACTGCAGTGACACCTTGCAAAATATTTTAGTGTTGTGAATTTTGCAACAGAACGTGCTGGCTAGAAATCGACTTCTCATACTCCTCTACTCTTCCCAAGACCAGATATTCTCACAAAAGTATGTTAAAAAGTAATAGATGCAGTTCACTGGGCTAAAAATAACTGCATGATTGCCTCAAAATCACTCTGGAGCCTTAGAAATTTATCACTTTGGAAATTTTATCTCCACCATAGTGCCCACAAACACAGAGTAAAACACTTCTGTGGTATTTGTAACCTTCTCCTAATTCACTTATTGAACTGAGCAGCCCCATAAAAGGCTTCTCAAAGACAACGGGTGTATGAAGTTTTAAGCCGTACAATCCCATGGAACAATCACTACAGTCAGTGTTATAATTAGATTTAGGCATTTCTGTTTCTCCTTCTCAGTGGTGCTCTCGGCTCAGCATCTGCTGCTGTCCTTTGGAGGCCTTCTGCTGAAGCTGTTATGAGTGGCATCACTGCTAGTTTTGCTCCAAAGTTATGACTAGAAAGGCAAAATATTTGTGTAAGAGAGCTAAAGGTGTTACAATGAAAACCACTCCCCACTACAAATGTTACTGCATGGGTTTTTTTGGTTTGTTTTTTTTTTTAAATCACAGCATGAACCTTAAAAGAATATAGTGTCTCACACAATGAGAGAAACCAAAATCACCAGAAAAGCCAAACAACTAACAGAACACATAAGCCAACTTACTCTCACCAGTACTACTGGTATTGGCCATTCCCTCAATATTCACTACTCCAAGAATAGAAAACCATGCAACCACCAGTGACAAATAAATGCATTTTAAGATCAACCATTTGCTACAAAAGTAAACTTATCACAAACAACCTATAATCTATTAATACTATTCTTGAAACAAAACATGAGACAAAAAAAACAGTCTTTCAGCACAAAATGGGTATTTTAAGTAAATGAAGCATTTCAGTTACAGCATGAGAGCAAGTGCACGCAACCCATCTCATCAGATTTTGCTTTTCAGAACATAAAGAAAGCTCATCCTTAAACTCCGGTGACTAGTTCTACCCTTTTCAGCTCATCTTTCAGTTCTGTGATTGTGATGGGTTGGAAGATGGCTGTTTGGAGAAATAATCTAAAGAAATAAACACTCTCAATTTCTACAGCTAGTTTTAATATCTATCTTCAGGTGCTAAACCAGATAAAGTTTGGTTTTCAGTATTACCACAACCCTTGACAGCATCTTCCAGAGCGAAACTCACTGCTCTCACAATTGCAACTGTGAGTTTTAAGCATTGATGCAAATCACACTACAGTAATGTCAAATCAAGCACCACAAAAAATGAACACACCAACGTATACAAACCTTAACATGATCAGCTCAGTTTTTTGCTGTGACACAGATAAGGACAGAAGATGTGAAGATATCTCAGTCTCCTTTGCTATACATCTACCAAATTTTGCATCAAATCAAGGAGGAATCCTCCAGCTTTTGTTACATACCATACTCATTCCTCAAAGCACAGTTATTCCACGAAGCACAGTTCTTCCTGCACACTACATAAGGCAGCAATTACAATGATGAAACCTAGAGTACTAGAATATTCACTACAACTTTTCCCATCATCTTCTACTACCTTGCCCACAAGTTTTCCCACCACATTAACACACAATCACTTGGCCCTTCTGCCTAAAATGTCTTTCCTTTGGAGCTCACGCTCCAAACTCTCTGGTTCAATACCCTTCATGTGCTCTCTCCCCATCATAACTCAAAGCAACTCTAAATTCAGTCAAACGTTTCCTCCATTATTTCTAGCACCACTAATAAGAACATAAAATACAAAAGTATCTCACAGTACACTAACACAGAGCATTTAAGATACGCAGAATCCAAAGTGTTTTTTACACCATGTGCATAGTATAATTGCACATCACTTTTGTAGTCAGCGGGTCTCACCGAGCAGGTCTAAACAGACAAACTCTAAGTTCTGAGCCATGTTTAATAGGCACTGCTTCTGAACTGCATGACCCACATAGGCCGACATATTAAGATACTGCTAAGCTGTCAAGTACACAAAGGTGGGGTTTTTTCCCCACTTTTTGCTTTGGTAAATAACCTTTAGCTTCCTGCAAACCAGAAAAAAAATGGATATACATATACTCATAGAGTTTTCTTCTTGTAACTCCCATAGCACACCCCTCAGCAGCAGGTACCAAATCACTACAATAGCATCCGCAATGCTGCATAATAATACATTTCCTCCAAGTGATAAAAATGGAAGAACCTCTATCGATACACCTAATAAGGTAAAGTAACCAGAGAAGGATTACTATGTACATGCCCACATCCAAACACCACCTTTCAGACCACAGTTCCACTGATAAGGTCACATTTCTGTCACAAGAATAGTCCTGTTTGTCTGCAGTTACTGTTGCTTTCCAGCTGAACCTCAATGACAAGCAAGAGATCAAGAGTAAACATGATCCAGGTGAAAAGATTAACTTTAGGCTGATGGTTAATTTAGACACAACTAACTGATCTCACACTTCCATAGCGCCAATACCAACACAAGGAAAGGAGCGAGAACTCGTGATGGAACCAACGTTTTTGGCCTCTGTAGAGATTCAGTTATTTTAAAAAGATGACATGGATGATGCAGGGATTCCAGGGAACAACAAACAGTTAAGCGCAGCCTATAAGAAATAAACCAGAAATAACAGACATATGTATAACTATTTTACAGCAGGGAGGAGTAGATATGGCTGTTCCAAAAAGAGATCCTCACTTTCCAATCTCTTGGTACACTGTGAACATGTATAAGAGGAGCTGAACTCAGTCACCATCGTGGTCTACTTAGATTTCAAGTCTCACCAAAGGCTTTCTTCCCGCCACAGAAGACAGAACCTTGCATGGATAAATTGGTTAAAATAAAGAAAACACAGGACAGACATAGCTGGTGGAAGGAAAGGGGATACCAGTGGGGCTCCACAAGTCTTTGTGCAACATATTCTAAATTATCCAAGAAACAGAAGCAAGGTGAAAAGTCTGCTGACATTGCTGTGCCTATCAGTATTACGTTACTAAGGACAGCAAGAGAAGGGCTGCCTCCAGCAGAGGAAGTGGTCTGTTGGCCATGGGGACCGAGCAGTAAAGCAGGGACAACCAGCAGAGATGAAAGAGTATGGCAAGTTGTGAGGATGGAGGGAAGGAGGGAGAGAATCAGTTTGAACTTTGCAAATACAAACCAATGGGCTTTGTGCTGAATACTGCCAGCACTCAGAAATTAAAGCCAATGTTATGAATTAATAACAAAGAAATTAGTCTAAAACAGATCACTGCTCCTTCTGAGTATCAGGAGCAGTCCTGGGGCTGTCACCTTCAGAAGTGGATGTAGCAAAATACAGACAAGGAAGAGCAAAAGGTACAATCGGGTAGCATGGGTTCTATGGGAGGCGCATGGGAGGGCTGGGGCAGGGAGAAACAAACAAGTTAAGGTTCTTTGGTTTCAGAAATATTTGGGTGCAGGGAAGACCAATAAAGGGCTACAAAATCATGAGGAACAGAGAGATAGATCGTTCACAATTGTTTGCTTCCAAAAGGAATGTGGCACCAAAGGAAACCAGAACAATCTAAGTCCAAAAAACAAAGAAGGTAGATTTTAACATAACAAATATCATACCTATAGAATTTCTTACTAAAGGATATTTAAAAGCCAGGTATGTAGCTGCATGCTAAAAAAGTGTTGACCAAGTTTGAGGATAAAAATCTAAAGGTTACTAACTACACAAAGTCCATACCAAATTAAGAACAGATCTTCACTGAAAGTAGATATGGTCTGAAAGAATATTCAAGATAAGTATTACACATGCTTGTCCTGTTCTCACTCTTCCATACTCATTTATCCATGCTTGCCACAGGAGGGAGAAGACGGTATTTCTTTTGTCGGATTTCATTACAGATTAAGATTTTACCTAAACTTGTCAGCAATTTCACCAAATACATTTAAATTTTCACTTGAAAGTCTCAGTTGGCACTCATACTAGTGCCAATAGCACAGACACAGAGCCTTAATAGATATTCTTTAAAGGAACTTGCTGGAGCAGCCTAAACAGTCATTCATTACACCATCCACCTCATCCCTGCCAGAAGCTACTGCACTGGCTGGTATCAGCAGAGCAACAAACTCTTTTCTAACTACTACCTTCTACCCATTCAGCTATCATCAAGCCATTATGGAAAAAAACAAAACAGTGATTGAAGGTTTGGGGACTTACCATTGCAATTATTTTCTTGTTTTATTATAAAAATCCTCATGCTAAATTATAGTAATTGTGGGACTGATAAAAATACATACAGCCAGTGTGACAAAATAACAATAAAAGACAATTTGACTTTACCAATGAAATCTCAAGTTAGATTTAAAAAATATTTAGAGTGAAAATTCTCATGTTCTCCAGTAGAATATCTTATTTTCTTTTTATTTTCCTTTTTAAGTTTCATTAACAGCTTGATCCAGATCTTTCCACAAAACTTATGGATAAAATCATTTAGGTAAGTCCGATAAAAAGGAGAAAAGCCAGGGAACATGTTGAACGCATCTGTTTCATACATAGCTCTGCAATTCTTCCAATAAAGAGCATTTATAGTATAAAAATTCTTATAGTATATGACAGCACAAATGGCAAAAGGCTTGCTCACGTACAGTTACGCAGGCAGAAGTTAGCATACTTTGACTTACTTCAAAGACAGAACATATATAAAACGTAAAGACATATCTTTTTCCAGTGGAAGCTGCATCTAACCCTAGGAGAACTTGTTCTTAATCAAGTTTGGTGCTGTAAAGCAGGCTTACATTCCAAAGCCACAGGGACTGCGTGTGCTGGAAATCGACGTGAAAAAGCAGAAACTGCACAGCTTCCTGTAATGTAAGTTACTGAACAGTGACCCTGTTGAGTCTAGAAATGATTAATGTTAAGAAAACTAACCCAAAATAAAGATTGAATTTAATGCAGTATAAGGTTCTATTCTTCAGAAAGATAACTCCAGTTCATATATATATGAAGAGATACCTGATTTACCAAACACTTATACAAGTCCTGGAGCCAAGGAACTGGCAATGTTGAAAAAAAATAAAACCAAAAACCAGCCATAGGCACACACAAACACTCCCTAGAATGACATTTTAATAAGGTTGTTACGTTACTTCTGCTGCAACTTAGAAAGTTAATCATTCTGTTGCTGTAAGACTTCAGGGAACTTCGAAAACGATACAGACAAATCACAGGGAGTCTAGTGAGAGTTAACAGCAACAGGAATCCCGAAAAAACATGACCTGAGAAGAAAAGGTCTGCTTGCACAGTTCAGTGAAGAGAAGTCTGAAATAAAAAGAAGAGCAATCTTCATGTATGCAAACAGTTGGTGAGAAGAGCACAGAAATCATTATCCTGCATGAACAGCAATAGCTGGACAAGAACTAACTGGCTTAAGTAATGCCAAGACAGGGACTAAAGTTAAACATTAAGAAAAACCTATAACCATGATAGTTACGTACTAGCTATAAATAGACCAGCGAAGAGGTGTGGTATTCCCCTCTTTTGAGATTTTTAAGAATAGAGCAGCCTAACGCCTGTCTGACATTATTTAAGTGTATTTGCTTCTGTCTCACAGCAGAGATCTCAGGAAATCCCTTCCCTTCTTACATATCTATCATTTCCTCATTTATCCAAGAGAGGAGTGTTTATCAGCATTACCATACCTGAGCTTCCAAAGTACAGTCTCCAATAGCAACATTTGATTTTTGTTGTATTACTGTTGTCAGACTGTTAGCGTACTTAGCACAAAACCTTCCAGGAACACAAAGGCAGCATCTTTTACTACTGCAGATAATCAAGTGGACAAATGACTAAAGGGAATAAGTGAAGAAAAACAGTGAAAGTCTTGAAGAAAGAATGGCTGAAAACAAAGCTACAGCAAAGAAAAAAAACCAAACCAAACCTTTAGCCTAAAGAAAATTAATTTCATATGAAAAAGTAAATTACAGTTTGCTGGTATAATTTCAAAAATAGGCAATAATATGAAATATAGAAGGCAATTTAAGTAAAACATTTTGCAATGAACAGGAAGAAAAGTCACATCTCTACAGGCAGTTTCCCTATAAGACCAGCTTACAGCTCTCAGGTTTTAAAGCACACTGCAGATTCCTTGGTGCTGCTAGAGTAAGTCCAGCTTCAGATGGCCTCATTAAGTTGGGCTCTAATCGATGCTCAATGTGTATTTGTGGGTCAAGTGTCTCTAGAGCAGTGGTTCCCACAGATGGAAATCAGTGCAATATCCTACCACTGAACTCCAACCTTCTGCAGCTTCTCAAAAAAAAAAAAAAAACACTTAAGGTAATATATTTAAAAACACATCAGAAAAAAACTAACCCCTGCAAGCATGTTTTTTGTTTAAGAAACTAGGTTAACATCAAGCCATAAGCTGCACTTGTCATTATTACTATATTACTAAATCAAGATCTCATGCTGGGGTCCAGAAATGGGAATCATAGCAAGGCATTGCATTCTGAACATGTGCCCGCTGCCCAGTTACATGTTTACAACGTTATTTTGCAAGATATGTGCAATTATAGCATGCATGATCTACTCTGACCTATTCCTTAGCACTACAAAATGCCAGAAAATTAAAATAGCAAATGCAGTATTTATGGTTTTCTTCTTAAAAAAAAAAAAAGACTTCTCTCCCACAAAATATTACTGTCGTTAATCAAATTCACTGCACTGGTTTTTTTTTTTTGTTTTTTTTTTGGTTTTTTTTATTATTTCATACTGCATCATTCATACTGAAGTTCCATTTCAGAATTTTAAAAGCTTAAATTTGGAAATTAAACTTTTGGGACAGCAAACTTGTTTGCTCATCAGATAAATAAAGATAGAGTCACTAGACCATAGACATATTTACATTAGTTGGTCATATGTATGAAATTAACCTCTGCAAAAGTAACAAGAGGTACTTAATTACACTAATCAGTCATATCTTTGTAATCTATTTTTCTTCAAATAGAAAGCTAAACAGAGGATAACATTAACATCAAAGATCTAAAAAGAAATTATTCAGAAATGCATTCATTTCTCAAGACTAAGTGTGTCAAGACCTAGACAGATTAGAACACTGGCTGTGTGTTTGGTGGGAAAGGGGGAGACAGTGAAGGGAATCACTCTCAAGGTGCAGTTTATAAGAAAACATTCTTTTTACTTCAGAGAATGCTTGGTTTGAGGGACACTGAACGATGTGTAAACTAAAATAAATTACATGTTATTCGTTACCTTTGACTAATTTTGATGATGTAAAACATCAGCCTGAAACAACAGAGATGAAACACAAAAAAGGAAACTTAAGATTGCTAATATACAAAGTTTTTTCCAATAATTTCTCCATAAATACTTTTTAATAATGACAATGTTTTTTTTAATGTACCTAAATAATCAGACAATATTTCAGTAGATTCTAAGGAAAAAAAAGTAAAGCTATAAATTAAATTTAATTAAATTTACAGCACAACCACCTTCCTTGCTCTCTCATGAAGAAAGCTGTAAGTTTATAATACAAAAATAAATCTTTTGCATTTAGATTCAATGAGCTTTAAATTCTATAACTACACACTGAGTGGCTTTCCCAAGAACCACAGCAAAGAACCACCAATGGGTCTGTTACCAAATTCAAAAGGCTCTCCATTTTTACCATAAATTATTTAGTTTTATCAGACTAAATTAAAAAAAAAGTCCAAGCATCATTACCATAATATTAAACAAATGAAGCTCTTGTTATGTTAAAACGTTCCATGGTAAAAAATTCTACCTGTCGCAGATTTTGCATACTCATACACACTGTAATAGCTCTCAAGATTACCAAGCACCACAGCTACCTTAGAAAAAAGTTTTTCTGACAGTTTAGAAATCTCAGCAAGCCAAGACAAGCAATTCAGCAACATTTGTTTCCTTTCTTCCATTAGTGTCAGGTAAACCACTGACACACAGTTCATCAAGACAAGCTGTATGCAGATTTTTTCTCCAGCAACGAGTCCATTTGACAAACACTACCTTGCCATTCTGCTTTATCAAAATACAGTTAAATCTTGGGAAAAAAAACCCAAACCAAAAACCAAATGGATTAATTACATAGAGCCTCACTGTCTGGTTCAGTATTCAGGTTCAATACATTTCAGTAACAATTACGATGGAACACAGTGTAAAAAAAAACAGGAATTTCAGCATGTTCTACTTTTTTAATATATTTCTGAGAAAAGCAGTTAATAAAAAAGCTACTGTAGGCAAAGACACACATCAAAATAGAATTTCCCCATACAGTATTTCGGGCATTTTCAAATGACAGTGAAGGGTTTCACTGTAGAGTGGGGGGAAAAAAACAAGCCACGAAAACTAAAGCCAAACAATCAAGAAAATTCTTCTACGGTTTCTCATCTCTGCCCATTCTCTTAATACTATCCATAAGGGAATTCCATAGAAAAGAACCCTTTATAGTGTATTCTGCTAGTAAGTCCAACGGCACGACAGAATCCAAGATGTTGTGCAAGACAAGCATGGAGACATTCATTCTGCAAATACGTCTCTGCCATATGCATAGCAACACATTTCTGAAGGCCTCTTACACTCTGCAACGTGCTGCATTGTTTAAAGAAATGTACCAGCTAAGAAACATTCTCTGCCCAAACTAGAAATCCGCCTTATTTCAAGGTGAGCTTCTATTATCTTCTACCACCTTCTTAGGGGATGCTTCATGATACAATGCAGCTCGGAACTGCTCTGCTTATTTAACGCTTTCATATTCAGTAATTCCACAGCCAAAAACTAAATGAGATTTATGAAGCAAGAGAGGAAGCCAGAAAACTAATAAAAAAAACCCCAACACCCAACAACCTCGTGGGTACTGCAATTCACCTCAAAAGCAATAAGGAAAAAAATAATCTAACATTCACGTTTCCCCCCCCCCGACAAAAATATCTCGCAGAATCTGACCTACATACCCAATTCGCAGCACTGCTCTCGCTGCAGAGCGGTTTTAAGACAAGAGACTAGAGCAGCAGCATGCGACCACAACGTTTACAGCGATACACAAATATTATCAGAACTCGTAAAGACCCTTCAGATCTTGCAGTTATAACGTAGATAACTAACGTGTCGTGCCAGCCCCCCGGCCCCCAAATCACTACACCGCCGCGTACCTCCATCTGCTCAGGGACGGCGCCCCGGCAGCTCCCGGCAGTGCGGTTCGCGCTCCCCCCGCCTACC
>VXBZ01004964.1:198269-220769 GCA_013399135.1 Heliornis fulica | reverse complement strand
GGGGAGGATGGCTAAGTGGGGGAAAGGAGGGCGGGGTAACGCGAGACGTCACCGTGGTCTGGCGTCACGGCGCACTGGCGGTGCGCACGCGCAACAAGAGGAAGAGAGCCGGCAGGCTGCAGCGAAGGGCTGCGAAGCGCATGCGCACTAGGTTTCCCCGCTCCCACCGCACACACACGCTCCAGGCCCTTCCCTCTCCTGCTCCCCGGGGCCGGGAACCGGCGCTGCGGGAGAGCGGGCGTCGAGCTGCGCGCTTTTCCCTAAGGCGGCCCGGGGCCAGGGCCTGACTCCCTCGGTCCCGCCGGGGAACAGCGCTGCCGCCCAGCCCCGGCAGCCGCCCGACGGGCCAGCGGCACAGGGCTGTGTGCCTCCCGCAGCTGGAGCGCCGCGCTGTACGCCATCGTACGGAGGGGCGGCCGCTGGCCTGGTACCGGCGAGTTGTTCAGCAGCACACACCCCCGCCCCGCCCCGTGAGATGCTGACAGAGACTGTGTGTCCAGAGAGGTAGCAGCGGTGTGTGCTGCTGCACCTGCCTGTGCAGCACTGCAGACCTCGCTGAGCTGCCACTCACGACCTCCCTTCTGGCTGTGAAGCCAGAAGTATTTAACTTCTAAGACAATTAGGGGTTTGTAAAACCTGGACAATCCCTCACAATCTTCCCTAAACAAGGGTTAGGGGCTTTTTTTCTTGGGGTTTTTAATGGGGTTTGTTTTGGGTTTTTATCTGGGTACACCTACTCAAATGGAAGATACATTATTATATAGAAGCATATACAGAGACATATTTATACTCTTTCAAACAGGCAAGTCTGCAGTGGGACAGGACCACAAGCTGCATCCCCAGACAAGTAAACTTCAATTGGGAACAACGTAAGGAATTAAAAAAATTGCACATCAAGGCCTACAACCTAAGTATTTTGAGATCTTCCACTGAAATAGATTACAGAGAGTGATAAAAATAAGTTTCATCATTTTTTAATAAAAAAATGGATTGTAGAGGACTGTGCTAAAGAAAGACTAACTGATGAAGCATATCAGAGAAAGGCACATGGCTCTGAATCACACTGATTAATAACTCCAGAGCCAACCTGAGGGAGACATCGTCATCACTCAAAGCCAAGACACATTGTTCCCCAGTTGGTAAATTATCAGCCATGTTCATCAGACACTTGTGACCAAGAGTCTTTAACCAGAAAGTTTAAAAGGTGACCTTTTCTGCTAAATGATAGGGAAAGAGCCAAGAAAAATGCTGACGATATGCGATGCTCCTGCACCATCAAGCAAGATCAATGAGCCACAGCTGCTTACACAGCTTTGAAAACACGTCCAGTGTTTCCCTGGCCTTAATGTTCCAGTTCATGGCCATTTGTCAGCTTTAGCACCTCGCAAATAGATTTCACTGATGGAGGAAGGGTTTTGAACAGTAGGTTTAGAAGTCAGAGTTCCTTCACTGCAGAAGAAGCTAGCAAGGGTTCTGGAAAAATCATCTCACATTCCTCTGCCCCCGTGGACCTTTGTATTTCTGCACAAAGCCTGAACAGCACATGGCTCTTGCTGCACTGTAGGCACCATCCCATGAGTGCTCTGCAAAGGTGATGTACATCCTGACAGGCATCAGTGCTACTGTGCCATAATCCCTAAAACAGAGCATCTTTAGTATCGGGATGAGGGTAAACAGCTAAATATTGACTTTGAGATTAAAAATATCTACCAACACCAGGGACCAACATTTACGACGCTGGCTCACACTGAGCTCAACCCAAACCCAGGGGCATGGTTCTGAGATGATGTGCCACGCTACTGGATCAAAATAAAGCTTACAAGAACAGCATAATTGCTGGTATGGAAGAGAGTATAAAAATACATTACTAAATTTGCAATAAAGCATATTAGTTATTTATGCATTCAGTACAAGCCCTCTAAAAGCAATGGAAGCTGGGAGGAGTGGGGGTTGAAATTACAGGGTAAGCACATCTTAGGACAGTCTACTCAAGCAATTGACTGAAATCTGGCAGCATGGCCCTCCGTGGAATCCAGAATCAATACCTCATTGCAATAAGCGGTTCTCACATTCTAGACGTACTGCCTGAGGCTAACAAGTGCATGTATTACTTAACACTAAAGCCATGGCTTCTAAACACTTTAAATGGGAATGCACCAGCCCTATTTCACACTCATGCCACCATCCTCCTCCTCCTGCACCAAGTTTCTTTGCCTCCACATGACTCCTTCCTATAACGGGCACTGTAATACATTACTGCATTTTTACCTACATCCACAAAAGGATCTGGCTAAATAAGTGATTAATTCCATATATTTTTAATCAAAAGATGGCTTAACAGGCAAGGGAACAAGCTGCTGGAGACAGAGTACATAAGGGAAGTCAAAACAGCTTCTTTTGGGAACAGCAGTAGTGTAAAGTTTCTGATGCCAGGATGTTACAGCAAGATCAAGACTCCTTCCTCACCAGCAGGAGGGCCAACATTCTGTTTATAAATTTAAATTCAGCTCACAGTCTTTGAACAAACAACAGTATTATTTCAAGCCTTCACTAGACCTACCTGCCTGCTGCGCTCCTCTGCCTTTACCATGACAGAAGGACACCCACGCCTGCATCTCAGTAGTTCCAGTTCCTCCCCATACAAATGTGTCATCCCTGTGAGGCTGATGCTGAAAGAGAGGAAGAGCAACTAGCTTGGGGAGGCAGGAAAACTCACAAGAGGGTTCATCTTCCCCCCCACTAGCAACTGAATTTCTTACCCAGACTGGAATGTCCCATCATGCTTAGTAGTTTGCATTTTAAGATACATTCCCATTGCCCAAGACATTTAAGTTTAGCTCCAGAACAAAATAAACACAGAGCAACCAGTTATTGATGTGTCTATAATACTTGAAACAGACCAAAGTCTGGGAAAAATACAGTAGTTGCTTCTCCAGAAAAAGCACACTATACATAAGGCTGGACAGCAGTACCGACAGGTTTGTGTGTTCCAACCCTGAGACTGAAGTTTATGTAGCAACTCATTTACGTTTAGGAGTCAGCCATATTCAGTAATCCAGAACGCAGGCACTGTTGACTTTACTAATAAGATTATTCCTCTAATGTCTACATTACATATCCATTTAACACAGTCTACTACTGGAGATGGTGAGAGTAAACTAGGAGATGCCAATTAGAAGTATATGAAATGACACTATGACAAATAGCATGTTTCCTTAAAGATTATAGAGGACACTCTATACAACTACTCAGAAGATGAAACATAGCCATAAAAGCTTGTAACAAGCAACTGTTGCCTTGCATTTGTTCATTTATATCTTAAGGCAGACAATGGACCTTACTGCAGAATGACACGGCACAGTCTACATTCCCTTAAGCAACTATCACAAGCATTTAAAGAATGAAGATTTTTTCTTTTTATATAACACGGGCTTCATTTTACACTAAATAAAACCCCTGAATAACCAAATTTCGCTTTACACTAAACAAGTGTCCAGAATAATTAATATTCTGCTTAACACAAAGAGCATCTGTAAAACCTAAGGCAAGTAAAGGTGATAAAAATTCCCCTTCATGGAACTACACTGCTTTCATAAACGTAAAGTTCAGTGACAGTGGAGCAAAGTAGCAGTTGATAAGCACCTATTTAACAGTCAAATGAACATCTGATAAGGGCTAGGCAGAATAGGTACAGGTTTAGCCAGAGGTAAAAAAGTGACCGAGAAGATATTTCTAACAGAATAGTAAATGTAACTGTCATTCCAACATTCTTCTCTTTCCTTATTGCAACTTTATAGTGTAACAAACATCCCAGTTTCCGTGTTTGATCAATAAATCTCCTTGATTCATCCTAAGATTCCTCAGTCCTTTTTCCACAGCCACATTCACCTCCCTTGCAAAATAAATAATAAAATAAAACCCCACTCTCTGAACTTCAGACAACCAAATCTTATGCAGGTCAAGGATGTTTTTGTTACCACACCCATTTTTTTTAACCTCTCAATGCTCTTTGATCAAGGGCTGTTGTTACAACGACATAGGAAAAGCTTTGCTACATCTGATACTATCTGCAGCACTAACAGCAGAAACCTGAAACACTCATGCTGCCAGCTGACACAACACAAGGTTTCTGCAAGGCTCTACAAAACTTTCAAAATAATTTTAATCTACAAAAAAATGGATCAAATAGGAAAAGACAAAAATAAACCCCGTTCCAAGATTTAAACATTTTGTGCTCTTCATCATGCAAGGAGAAAGAATGGCAAAAAAGAAAAAAAAAGAGAGGAAAAGGAAGGAAAAAAAAGAGAGGCTGTGATCATTGCAAAACCATTGTAACAAAGGAGCTACTATCCTAATAACTAATATAATGTGATAAGCATTTTAATGTTGTGCACAGTAAGCCTCGACACACGGGAGACATTAGTATTATTACTAAAAAATAAATAAAATCAATCATTAAAAACCAGAGAACGTTCACACCTCCTCTTCGGAGGATGTATTTTCTGCATTCTTACACCGTCCTTACCCTAGAGTATTGTGAGTATATTGCCCCATTGCAATAAGCCATAGCACATTATGGCTCCATAAATGCCTGCCTGTTTCAACATCTTGCCACAGAAAAAAAGCACACACAGGAACAAGCCTCTTCCAAAGAATTAGCTTACATCATCTTAATACATCCATTGCTTTGCTGGAACTTGAAGAAGGCAAGGTCAGATACAAGTTCCTTGTACACTGTGAGCAGAAACATTTGTTACAGTTTTTACTTGTGGAGGAGTTTATTAATCGCAAACTGAACACATCTGCCACATAGGAGAACACTCACCTTTCTAACATTTCATGTCATTGAGATAACAGTGCATTTCATCTTTGTTATGTTTAAACTTCTCTTCATGAGTATTCAGACTCTAGCAAAGTTAAAGAGGAAATCTGCAATATTATAAAATAATTGTTTCCAAGTTTATGCTCAAATCCTGTTGAGAACAGTTCTGGGATATAATAAAAGTAATTCAGTTTTATCAAATTGCTTCCATTTCACATCAAATCCATAGTTGACATGTATCATAGAAGCTTACAGTCAAACATGTATAGAAAGTAAATTCCACAGCCTCAAACCGGTTTTGTGTAACCTTCTTTTACAGAAATGTGTTAAGGACGTAGAACTAATCTATTAACAAACTAAACAATTTCACTTAAATAATATAGATTAGACTTCTAGAGTTAGTTGTCTAACAGGTGCATTTTCTTCAGAAATCTTGCTGTGCACCCTGAACAGCAAATATATTTCACACAAGAGAATTGGGGAGAAAAAAAAAAATCTTTGTGTAAGTTTCTCACAACCACATAAATGACCACCCAGTTACTAAGGAAAGAGGCTACATAAGAAGAGAAAGCATTTTGGCTCAAGTCCCTCCTCCCCCCCCAAAACTGGCATTCAGATTATCATGAAAAAGCAAATCTACACATACTTGTGTAAGTTTCTGTATTTTAATGAAAGACACAAAAGTCAAACATCTTTACAGAGAAGAAATAACTAGCAGGGTCTCTTACATTCAATCCAAAAATCAAAGAGGTTGCTTCTAAAGCATAAACTCGATTCTACAAATTTCAGCTGTTACAATAATCAAAATATAAGCAATGACTGTGTTTGAAGTTATCAGTGGGAACACTTGCCTTAGAATGAATTAAAAAGGTAATGACAAAGATAGCCTCCTTCAGCAATTTATTGCAAGATTTCTATTTTTTAATTGGAATCTCTGCATTGATCATAAAAATCAGACCTATTTATAGATGCTGATGAACAAAATTGCATTTACATTGTAAGACAACACAGTACATACAGAAAGCATTTTGACTGGCAAATGAAGGATTCTAAATTTCTCCTTTAACAGTATAGCACACTGCAGAAAGCACTGCAATATAGACTCACAGCTTTTGATTACAGATCTGGAACTTAAAACTGTTAAATCTATACTGTTTTCCATCACTGTATGTTAAAACTTAAGTTTATTATCTGATCATTCTATCATAAAATTCAAGTTACAGACAGCATTACTGTCATTTTATCTGCAAACAATTCAATATCATATGCCATGTTAGCATGAAACATAACAATTAAAACCAAAGCAGAATACTGTTATCTATGAAATAAGTCTTTAAACTCATTGTTGAGCACTCAGTGTATGGACAAACAGAAATAGAGTGAACAGCTTACCTTCTCCCAGAATCACCCAGAATAAAATGATTCTGAAACATTCCCTCTCTGTCCCCTTCACTTCAAAAGTAGTATTTGTGTTATTCACTCACACAACACTTATAGTGTTATTCACAATAAGAGTCTTCATTACTTAATGCCTGTGCAAATGAAGAATTTGTCTTTTTACATTCCCTTCACAAGAGACTGGACAGTTTCAGGGCAGTGAGTGTTTTCAGAGAAGAAATTTACTATGTACAGCCTTTCAAGTTTTAAATATAAACCAACAAAAATCAAGGCACTCAATGTAGTGATGTTTGAGCAAAAGGATTATACTACTGAGAGTAACTTTTTGGGATATAAACCCAAATCACAAAGTGAGATGATCAGCAAGCATGCAACTGGGAATACAGTGAAATCTGTAATTCTTCTACAGCTTTGGCTTGAACTTGCCAGAAAGAAGCTTTTTAAGCATTTCAGAATTTTTTCCTTCTGGTGGTGCAGGCCATCTGTCATGATCTGAAAAATAAATAAAACAACATATTTAGCTGACTGAGAAACTAGGCATTTTACTTGGGTCCTCCCACTGCCCAACTTCAGTATCTTACCAGGTATTTCTAGGGTATGGCTATATAAACTTTGTCCACCATCCACGACCACGGTTATCCCAGTTATGTAAGAAGCAGCTGGGGATAAGAGGAAACACACAGCTGGAGAGATCTAGCAAGAGAACAAATTTTTACATCCTTAATTGCTGGGTAACATTCATGTTTATGAACAACTGTTCATAAAACCTTTTACAGGCAAGACTTAGCAAGGTTTTCTACTTGGTAGAGAAAACAGTAGCAGTCTTAAGGCCATCTTTCCAGCCACAAACATTAAGTACACAACACATAAAAACCTGTAAGCTCTTAAAACATAAGCATCAGACACTGAAAATCAAAGTTTAACAAAGATGAGAACTAATAACTTTTAAGATACATTTTTTCCTCATTAATATTAATTTTTTCAATCCTCCCTGCTGGAAGTCAATATTTTCAGGAACTAATGTCTACTACATAACACCTGAGCTGTAAGAGGCATCTGAATTAAATTTTCAGTGCAACAGTCACCAAAGGTTACATCTCCCACTTCGCACTACTATACATTGCTACAAACATTTTTATTGTTTAATATTCCATCACAGTACAAAATTAAGTCTTTTTTTCCTCTCCATATAAAAAAGTGGTTTCAAAACAGACACACAGAAATATAAATATAAAAAATGTTCTGAAATACATTACCTCCTCAGGAACCGCTGACCTCTTGGCAGGAACCTTTGGTATACTCCTTAACCACATCATAGTGCCTTGTTCTCCATAGTTTGCAACAGCAGTTTCTGAAAATACTAATCCCTATTTTAAAACAACATAGCAAAAATTAAGTCCTTTTACATATGCTTAAACTGTGCTCACTGTAAAAGTGTGAAGTTGTCATTTTTTGGATTTTCTGTGTGATTAAACTATCTAAATAACACTCCAAGTTTTTTTTTTTAATTTAATAGAATAGTGTAATTTATACAAGGTTGCTAGTTGCATCTCTATTCAAGCCCAATAATTCAAGTAATTCCATTTCTCCACTGTCACTTCCACAACCATGAAGTAGAGAGTATAAAGAAGAAACTCAGACTTCTGAAATTAGAAGCATTTCATATCAACTTACAGCAGAAAACTACAAAAGCACCAAGAACACATTCTCAACAGTTTCCTGTAATCTGTAACAAGACTAGATTGATTTTATTGCGAATTATGGAAACAAACAGATTTCACAATCAGAATTCAGACTCTCCAACTAGCTGCTATAGAAATATGGTAAAATGACTGTCTTTGCTCCGCTGATTAAACAGTCCACTTTGGACTCGAGGAGATGAAGGCAACAGCAATAGGAAGACTGGGTTACAGAGATTAGTTATGACATAACCTTTGGGACTCACATTTAAGTAATATAAAAAAAATCTAAATTAAACCATGAAGCACATGTTATATTTGTCTTCTAAGTTATCTGTGATATGTGAGTGAATATTTTTGAAGCTAAGGAAATAACTCCTTTGTGAAACTTACTTCTTTTAGAATGTGCCTGTCCCTCTCTATGTACCCATTCCCTACATGTTACAAAGTAGTTTTGTATTGTTACCACAAACTTAGTGTGTCCTTAAAGGTGACAGAAGGATATAAAGTATTACTGTAACTATAACACTGATTATTAATTTTTATTTGTTACTAGCATAATAACAAAGCTAGCAAACACTTCTGAAAGAGCCAAACCATTGAAGTGTTTATGTAAAACAACTTTTAACATGTACTATAAAGTGTAATTGGTATGATTCAGGCAGAGCCAGGACAATTAGTTAATTAGAATGCCTGAAAAATATATTCACATAATAATGCCATCTTAATTACTTACTTCCTTGAGACTTGATAAATCAGAAAAAAATAAAAAGGAAAAGCAAGCCAGGAGTTCTTAATATTTAAGAAGTCCCCAGATGAGTTGGACCTCACAGTACCTAAGAGCTACTGAATGAACATCACACATCTGCCATTAAGCATTCTGTGCTATGCCAAAGAACAAGCACCAGATGTTTCAGGACAAGAGGCACAACAGGTTATGCAGACATCCTACAAGACAATAGAAAGATCTTCCTAGGGACCACTTAAACAAATCTGACATTTAACTGTCTGTGAAGTAAGATAAATTCCAAATGTAGAAATAGCTGGACAAAGTTTAGCTTCTCTGTTTTGTTTAAAGGGAATAAATGTGCAAATTAAATTGTGGTTAAGAATGCACATTACACAAATCACAACAGATTGTATAATCTCAAATGTCAAAGCCAGTGCTTCTATATAACCTGTATGTGCAGTACCATCCACTAGAAAATATAGGTGGTCTTTCCATAGAGCTGTTTAGAACAACTTCGGCATGCTACCTAGTTCCCCAGAAATCTGGCAGGCATTTTTTAGGTGTCCTGTATAGTGGTTTCCTGTCTGCATATATTTGATAAGAAAAAAATAAAATAAACACATAAAAACAATTACAATACACATTTTTAAATACAACTTCTTTGAGATAAAGTCCACTCTAAATACAATCTTGTTATGCCTAAAACTGATCTAACTCAACATGTAGAACAAAAAAGTAAAATGATGTCATGCATTCAGAGATTTTCAAAGTAACTTTGCAAACACAGGTAGAAACCATCAGCAGATACAAACCTCAAACAGAAAGTTTTGTAAGGTCATAACTAACATAATCTTTACTTAAACATAAAGCATTCAGTAATTTTATGTCAAGGGTTTGTAAAACAGGCCACCAACTCTTCACACGAATCATTTTATTAAGCTAGAAAAAAAACCCCAACAAAATCAAGAACACCAAGTCAAAGCAGAAAA
This sequence comes from Heliornis fulica, assembly GCA_013399135.1. NCBI lineage: Eukaryota > Metazoa > Chordata > Aves > Gruiformes > Heliornithidae > Heliornis > Heliornis fulica. Next base: position 211,151 of record VXBZ01004964.1, on the reverse strand, counting down.
CAAAAGCAATTTTATACTGCACCTCTGGCTTTCATTGAAACAATACAAAACACTCAAATACCCCGAAAAACCTAGATGACGGAATATAAATAAATGAATAATGAACAAGCAGTTACAGGCTTTACATTTTAAAATCTCTTTTGGTATGAAAGTTTTAACCTTGAACATGAATGATAGCTGAGTTCAGTCAGATCATTTGCCATGACTTACAGGAGCAACACAGTTGATTCTTACTCCACTGTGGGCCCATTCTAAGGCTAAAGTCTTGGTTAGGTTATTCACGGCAGCTCTTGCAGCTCCTGTGTGCCTATTAAGAAAAGAAAAGAAGCATCTGTTCCCTCAGCTAACAGCACCCAATGTTAATTCTACTGCAGCCTCACTGCAATAGAGTACCTTTTTATGGCTGGACCAACCACCTGAGAGAGATATTTTCTAGTCTGTAAGTACGACTGTAGTTTCACAGTTTAAATGACCTGTGCTATGATTTACTGTCATTTCTGGAATTACTTATCTCTTCCCCAGCGTGACACGAGGTCAGCTACATTCTACAGCTTATAAAATAAAAACACAGCTGGAGGTAAATTCAAACTGTGTAAAACTACAAAAGGTAGGCTGCACAGGTAAAGCCACACTTGGAAGGACAGCGGTCTAAAAATAGTTTACATCTATCTTTGTTACAAACATGATTAAAATAAACCACTATTCAAAAATTACTGCAGGTGGATGGTGCTAGAGACAACCATAGGCAGAGTAATCTCAGACACCTTGCTGCTATAGTCTGAAATGAATAGAAATGCAGCAATGAACAGTGGAACTTGGAGAAAACTAATGCAGTGTAGTTTCTTTGGTTTTGCAAAATAGAAGAGACAGAGAGAGCAGGCTTATCAAGTACCAGGAAAAGAATAAGAAAAACCTAAAAAAAAAAACAAAAAACCAAAAACCATAATAAAAGCCAACTCACTCGTATGTCTAGGCCAGAAATAAATAACCTTCAGGTACACTATGAGCAAACTAACTCAATTAGTTTTACATTCAGAATTAATACTCATGAAAAACCGTATCAGGTGATTTTTTCATGTGAGCAATGGTTGGACTTGTAAAGGCAATTCTTTTTCAACAGTACATTTCTAAACCAAATACGAATGCAACAGGAATTTAATTTGAAAGTAGTTTTATCTATCCGTCCACATACACACACAACTGTTATTTGGGAAACTGTTTTGCAGTCTTACTCATAATCAGGGTTTTTAATCTCTTGGTTCAACTCTCAAATATAGCTTCAGCCAATTCACTGTGACTATTCAACGAGACTTAACCAGAGTAGCGAAATTCAAATGACCGTGGCTTCAGCACCACCCTGTGGATCTCTATATTCTGTATTGCTAAGAACAAACTAGTGAGAAAATATTCTGCTGTTCCTTCAAAAATTGGAAATTTTGTAAACTTTCCACCCTGAATCAGGACAAAGATAGGTAATGTAACATTTGCTCAAATTATAGTTTTATGTTTACTTCAACAGAAATTCAAAGTTAAAAAAAAGGTGTTTCAAAGAATAAATCTGGATTTTATTTTTTTTTCAATTGAGGAACTGCCAAAATGCAGCATTTTGACATCTTTAAAATTTCCTTTGAAAACAAAATAACTGAAACAATTTTCTGAACATTATTTATCCTTCAACAAAATGGAATTTTTTTCTGGTGGAAAAGTTTCAAATTAGAAGACTCCTGGTCACCTCCATTTCGAGAGTAAAGAAATTTAACAAATATAGTGCACATATGGATATGAAGAGGATGGCATTTTTTCAGACAGTTAGCTGTGATGATTTGCATCAGTATAAAAGAAATACGATCATGGTAATGCATTTACACTCATGAGTCTTCTCCCAATCAAGAAAGGAGCAGAGCGAATAGAACCAATTCTCTACATTGCAGACCTTCTCCAAGAAAGATTGCTACAACGTGGGGAGGAAAACAGGAAAAGGGGGCAAAACCTAAACATACTGAGGATGTTCCTTCTACTCCTCCTACTCCCAATCCAACTCCCACAACAGTAGATCAAATTGCTGTACGGAACTTTGTGAGGCAGCACAAGCAGAGCAGATAGTCCCGCTGCCACCCCATTTCCAATGAGAGCTTCACTGGCAGGTCTTGCCTCACAGTCTCTTACAAACAAGTTGTCAGAGACCAGGGGTACCGTTTGCTTCTGTAGTGCCTACTGAATTAACAGGAGATCCCCACACATACAGCAATACTCTTGTTCCCTCTTGACCTAGCTATTGTATTTCAATACCCTGCTGCTGCCCAGTGCACACCTTTATAAAATGAAGTACCTAGGAGCAATCAGTACTTCTAGGGGAAAATATACAGAAATGTAAAAATAAAATAAAACATGTATTACGACATTCCAGGAAACCCATTTCTCACGGCAGCAGTAATGTTGACAATGACTCCTCCATGTTCCTGCATCCAGGCATTGTACACTGTATGAAGGAGGAAGATATCCTATAAATATCAGAAGAAATGCATACAAATGAACTTGCCAACTGGAAGCCAAACTTGGAATCATAACTCCAATTACTAGAAATTTCCTGTGCAGATTCAGATAAACAATCTCCTCTTTGTACCTAGCATCACCACTGGATTGGTGAGCTAAAAGGTGTGGTCTGGGTAAGGCTCAGTTTGTCAAGAAGCTCTTCAGTGGAAATCAAGATTTCATGCTTCCACATAAATGACTCATTTCTACATCCCTAATGCTATCTGAGAATCATCTACTCAAATTTAACTTTAAATTTACATCCCCGATGGGAGAGAAGTCTCTTCCTATGTTACACACAGGGAATACAGACCACAGATGGTTCTCCTATAGTGCTTTAAGTGAGTATTCAAGCCAACTGATTCCCCAAATCTGGTCTCAACCAGCTCATACTTGCCTAAATATGTTTGTATATATGAACAAATGTAATGAGTACAGTTTAATGTTAAGCTTTGGATGAGACTAATGAAAATTAATATCCACTGTCAGATACATGTGTGCAAAAAGAAGGGAAGGAAAATTTACATTTCTTGTCTTCTAGTATTGCTGTAATAAACAAAACAAATAAATGAGTAAAGGTTAATGTTCAGTTCTTACCTGCTTTGCAGCAGTAGAATGTCCCTGTCAGATTTGTGTCTATCACAGCATTCCAGCCTTTTGCACTGATGGCTTCAGAAGGACTTGCAAATTGTCCCCCTCCATTATTCACCAGGAAGTCAATCTTCCCATGCAGACTCAGTGTGGACTTCACCAAAGCTTCTACCTGAAACAATATTTATTAGTGTGGTATGCTGATTAATCTATATATGGAATTTCATTCTCAGACAGTATTTTCTCTTTTCCACAGATAAAGAGGAGGTACCAGCCTTCAGTGGGGCTGGAAGATCTGTATGTCTGGTTTAGTCAGCCCAAAAGGATTGGACTAAGTCCATGTTTTCTTAGGAATATTGGTACTGAAAGAAGAAGGAGATTTACACTGCTGAAGTTTTGCAAAAACAAGTGTACAAAAAAGTCTGCTCCCTAAAGACCTACTTAAGGTTTCTCGACATTTTGACAAGGCTATGTGGGTTTACATCAGATGCTGGGAGAGTTCCATATAAGGAAGCCACTGTTTTGTTCTTCTGACCCATAAACCTGAGTATATAAAAACCATAAGTCGTCTTGTGAGGTTTTAACATTCTTACCTAAAACATTTGCATATTCACTACAGCTCTGACAAATGAGTTGGGAACAGCCAATCTTATGCAGACCAAAAAGGTTAGTTTGCTAACCTACAAAACATGGACTCCAAAAAGTACTGGAAATAATACAAGTTGTCTTCTTTAGGAAAACAAAGGTGAGTATTTGACTTAGGATTAAGAGCACTGTCCGGCACTGTTTACCTTTGGGTACTCTATGAAGGTATTAACAGCAAACAGCAACAGACATTTTATTCACTCGCCCAAAATGCTGTTAGTGCAGAAAAGGAGTGGCTTAAATTCATATGGACAGAAAGTAATTTTAAGAATCTAAACCTTGCTCTAACACTGACCTAATCTGAGTTGTAGGCTGTAAACTAAAATTTTTGCATTGTCTTCTCTTTTGGAAGTACAAGTTTCGCCTGATACTAAACAAAGGTATTTGGCGAAACTTTTGGACGGTAATGCATTCCATAGAATTCAAAGATTTTACATATAGCAAAGCTGATGTATTTGTCTTTGTACAAGAGAGTAATAAGAACTCTACAGCAACTGCTTAATGATTTCACCGTTATCCCATGAAAGAAGGAAAATGGGACAACTTCCCCGTTTCCTGCTTACACTATATATATCATAATTAGATACTATTCATCAGTTATTTCTACACAAACATATGTAAAAAATTAACCTAGAATCTGTCGTACAAGAAAATGCAGACAAAACATCCAAGACCAAAAACAAACAGCGGGAGCAATGCAGCTGCTGAAACAGATTTAACTAGGTAAATGGTATCAGTCAGCCGTCCTCTGTATTCAGTTAGCAATAGAAAACATACTGAATGTTTGTTTTCTAAATTTCTTTTCTTTGAGAAGAAATAAAAGAACAAACAATTCATGTTCTACATGTCACCTAGAGGGTCACCAATTCAGTCTCATGAACAGCTGCCTTACAGCTTTTCCTGCTGACAGTTCAGGATGTTTAACAGGACAGTGTGGGTCCTGTGAGGATGCATCTCCCTAAAGAGGAAAGCTCGAACAAACATACAGTGACTGCAGCCTGACCTAGAAAAAAAATTTTAAAATAATTTTGATAACTAAATCACCATTTTTAAGTTCTGAGTAGCATCATATCAGTCACCGCAGCTTGCGCGATCTGAGGAAAGAAAACTACTAGGGGAAAGTAACTTGCATCTCACTAGGCAGTAAACATTACACTTCACTCAAACTCTTCTGTCAACCTGAGAAACTTGTTTTGAATAGAGTTCTCTGTAGGTCACTGAAGTATGAGCTCATTTATGGAAAAGAAATGTTTTCAGTACAAGGAATGTTTGAACAGACTAAGACTATTCAGGTCAGGGCAAGGAATGGGGTGGTGCATGTGAAAAGAGTGAGAGAGAAAAGGGAAAATGCTAGGAATCATAAACAAGCAAAACCAAACCAAACAAAAACCCGTAAGAAAAATCCTCCAAGAAAAGACATACCAGGATATTACAGGTGGACAAATCCTGCTGTGACATAGCGATTCAAATTGATACACATGTTGTACCTTAAGAAAATCTGTTGCTGTTCCTACTTGCCACACCATATTCTCAGGGCAACAAAGAAAACAAACAAACAAAAAAAAATCCTGTATCTCAGTTCTGTTGTGGAAAGCCAGCAAAGGCTGACAGGCTCTCCAGTGACAGTTCAGATGGCTCCAACTGTAGCAATCTTCACCATGTCTTCTGTGTCGTAGAAAAAGCATCATCTCAATGCTTCTTCCAGTTACAGTAAATGTAATACCAGTAGCCACCAGCACAGTGAGAAAGGGTCTAATAGAATACATTTAAATCACAGTATGAAATAAAGAAGATTTCTCTCTAGCCTAAAAGTTCAACATTCACAAAGAAAGAACTTACTAAAAAAGCTACTGAAGAATTTCTCTAGAAGCACAGTGAAAATGCAGAAGGCAGAGCTAACAGTTTAGGGCATTCTTCTGAAAAAGACTGAAAAGAACAAACTCAGACACTTCAGACAAACAGAAGACACGAGCTCTCCAATAAGGACTTTTTTTTGGGTCACCACAACTCAAAAGTATTATGCAGTAGCACACTGTCACAGGTAAATGAAATGACAGTACTCACTGACACAGAGAAAAGGGACAAATATACCCATCTATTCACAGGTCACCTTGAGCTTGAGTAGAACTTATCGGGCAGATTAGTAACCACAGACTAGTTGAGATATGCTATTTGGGCACTAGAATTAGTAGACATTCTGACACAGTGGTAATGAGTATTTTTACCTTGTGTTGTTTTAAAGTAAGAAAACAGGAATCTCTTATCCACAGCTCCTCACCAAGCCATACTCTTCCACTATAGGCTTCACACAGTCATTAAGTATTCATAAATCAACTGAGACTGTGCTAAGCTATGAAGTTTACTGGAAAAGGAAAGCTACCTTGTGTCTGAGTTCACTACCAAGTGATAAATAGTACTGCACTGAGTCTGTCTCAAGGAGCTTTGTTTGTCAGATGTTCAAGTGACAGGTTTTAGCTTCATGGTCTGCTTTAGCAGCAATTCTGGCTGGAACTCGAGAATGGACGGGGGACACTGTGCTCTGAATTCTGAATTGATGATTTCAAGAAAAGCAGTGGCCTTCTAGAAAAACAAGGTTTTAGCTTCCATTTACCTAGATACATCTTCTACTTCTCTACATGCCAGTTAAACAAATGTTTGTCCAGAGCATAAAGCACAAAGGCTTTACAAGGGTAAAATGTTCCTCACCTCTTTCCCTCACCAATAGATTTGTTGTAGCTCAGCAATGATACTCAAACACATGCTTCACCTTCCCAGGACCTACGAAGATAAACAGAAAGCTCTTTTCATATTGGTAAAAGGACAGGGCCTCTCTCTTCCACTTTGGCCACCATTAAAATGAAGCACTGGAATTGATTAATTATATCCTTGGATTTTGGAAAATGAGCTTGGTTTGAAAAGACACACACAGCTGTCTGGACTGCATCTCAGCAAGAGAGAACTGACCTGCTCTTATTATAGTCAATGCATTATGTGCGCTGTGCTAGAAAATACCCAAGTAATTAAAATCACTTCAGATTAACAATCATTAAGAAGCAATATTGATAACTATATACAATCCAGACCACAGGATAAGGGATGGGTGCACAATCTCTGCTTCAGGATAAGGCCTCATGAGGACAGAGCACAGAAACCTCAGGTGCTCTAATATCCCAGAACCCTCTACTCTTCCAACTTTAAAAACAAAACAGACTTGTTATCCTTTACAAAATACTCAATGCAAAACTAGCCAAAAGTAGCAGGAGCTAACTCATGACAGAAATAAGCCTGACAGGTCATGCAGCAATTGAAAATCCTCCATCAAACAAGATTACTTTTTGCACATTAAACGAAAAGTAAGCTTTGCGAGAAAGGAGGGCCTCTGAGGATGAGGATTAAGAGACTTAAATATGTGAATTCATTAAGATATTCCCATGATATCTGCCATCAAGCTTCTGCAGCTATTAATTCACTGCACCTTCTTTGACTCTTCTTAGGTCAGAAAGTTGTCTAACAGACATGTTGCAGTATATGATGAAGGCTGAATCTTCAAATGCTTGAATTTCACAGATCCAAACTCGGGCACACAAGAGGAATGAGCTATGTCATCTTCAAAGCAAGTCAGTTACTTTAAAATTTGCAATAGGAGGCAAAAATATATAAAAAAAATAATCTGGCAATTTTTAAAGCACTTTCATCTTTCTTAGATCTCTTCTAGTCCCTCCCTTCAGTTTTCATCGATTATAAAATTAAAAGCAGGACAAAATTCATAGGGGCCTTAAGAGAAATGCAGAACAACTGATGGAGGGATGAAAAAAAGCAAAGGGATGCTACAGTAAGAACAGATGGCTTAAAATATATAGTGATCATGGCAGCTTTCTTTTAGAGGATGATTTACTCTTAGATAGGTTTCAGTGAGACATCAAAGAGAAGGATATACTCAATCAATTATGTAGTTCTTCAGAAAGCTTCCTGAGCTTTACAGTTTGTGATGGATCAGTTCTAACTGATCAAGGAGGCTTGATTCCTACGTTTTTTTTCCCTTGTTGAAATATTTCTAAGGTCTTCTTCCTTCCTTCACACATTCTTTGGTACCTGACATAAGATCTGACATGGAAGATGCATGACTCACAGGGAATACCTCTACAAATTTAAAAGTTGAAAACATGATCCATACATTTTTGGTCCTATAGTAATTTTAGAAATTAAGGATTTAGTGATCTCTGAGAATTTCAGCAAACTTTGAGAACTGCGGCATTAAAGAACCAATGGAGGAGGACAGAATCAGAAAAACGAGAGCTAAAGAACAAAAATCACAGGATGTCTCTAACCAGTAGAAATATCTGCTCTTGAAGATGGGCATCTGGAATGGTAAATATTTGTTCAGCAGGTACACTTAAGTTCATACATTAACACGTAAAAGAAAAACATCCACAAAAGGCTTACAAAAAGTTCATAGTGATTTTTCTCTAAAAAAGGACTTGAACAGAAAGAAGAGTTGGAGAACTGAAACTGAACCGAGTCAAACTATAAGACTGAGTCAATAACTGAAAAATTCAAGACTGGAGTTTAATCTATCTTATTCCACTAAACCATCTCTTCAATAGATATGGATATGAAATGACAATGGTTTATGAGAACTTCCACTGTCCGAAGACACCTGATAGAGGATTCTCTAATATCACATAAAAAGTTCCAGGAAAGTTCAGATATGTTTCTAAATGAGTATAGCTTAAAACTAAATTGAACACAAGACAATTCTATCATGAAATTTCAGAGTAATACCAAACACAGAAGTTTCTCCAAGTATCAGCATGGGTACCTGTAACAGAATAATGCTGAAACATTTTACAGAGCATTATAGAAACGGTTTTAAAAGCACTTTCACAATAGATCATTTTGTCAAGTCTTTATTTAACCACACTTAATAAAAGCAAAATAAAGAAGAAATTGTAGTTTGTACAGTGGAGACTTGCTTGCTTCATCATCCAAACCCTCTACCTTCTCACAGAACACTGCACTTCCCACTAAATAATTTTTAAACTGATGCAGAAATAAGATTCACCTGCAGAAGATTATAAAGCATGCCAGAGTATTTTCTGCAGCAACAGTGACATGAAAGCAGGCTTAAAACTCTTGTCTCTCTGTACCTCTTTCTTCTCCTGTAGCTCTAATCACGTAAGTTGCCCTCTGACATCTGTCATAACCTATTATATCGCTCTGCTGATGCTAGCAAATACAAACCTAAAATTCACTGGTAGGTGAACTGACATACTGCACAGCCCCAGGGTTATCTCCTTCAGGAGAGAAAGTCTAAGTATATCACTATAAATATTTTACGGCATGAGCTGTTCCACAAGGGAAAAAAATTATTTTTTGTTTCCCACATAAGGATATTTCCAGACTCTACATAGCTACTGAAAGTGATTTCTATTTCTTTAATTTATGATATAATTTAACAGAGACTTTGAAAAGTGGCAAAATCTATGACAATCTGAAGTTACTGGAATATTTTCTAGATGTCTTCAGTAAGTTAAAAGCCCAACCTGATGCAACAATATTTTCTAGATGTCTTCAGTAAGTTAAAAGTCCAACCTGATGCAAAACTTTTAAATATTTAATTGCACAGATTAAAAAATCAGGAGGTGAATGCAGACTTCTGAAGAACCTAAGTACTTTTGTTCTTGATCTTCCATTTCTTCTAACATGGAGAAAAAAGAAAAAGCTCAACTGGGACAGTAATACAGTCTGTAATGAGGCACACCTCAAATCATAACCAAAATCTGAAACCTGGCTAAAACTAGAAATATCTGTGAAGGAGTTTTCTTGCTTTGGTACAAGAAAAACTGACAATGCAAGGCACTTGTGTCAAGCCACAAGCATTGAAAATGACAAGCTGTGGCTTCCTGATTGAAAGAACTACTCTGAGGTCTCCATCTTCACAAGTTAACACCCCCTCTTGGCTGTGACACGACCATGCTAAGTGTGGGCTCCAGCTCAGCTGTAGAACATGCCGCCCATTCCAAGGGCTGCTTCTCCCACATATACCTGAAATACATATATGTGGTCAAACATATATGGAATTACAAATGCCTTCTTGCTTCGGTGGCTAACAAATGGTATTCCCTTGGAAAGAACATCTTTATCTAAGTCAATGTAACAGTGCTGAGCCTTACCCCTGAGCTAAGCAACTTTTGAGAGGGCCAGAGAAAACCTCTGGAGGTCTAAGATATACACAATATGCTTTTGACATGTTAAGCCCCAGAACAAGATCACTGGTCTTTACCTCATCTTCTTTGCGGATATTGCACTGTACAGGAGTCACTTTGGCAGGACTCATAGAAGAAAATGTATTATTCAGTTCTTCTGCAGCAGCTTTTAATCGGTCAAATTTACGAGAGGCAATAACAACACTGCAACCTGTAGAGACAAAATAAAGCATTCTTCAGCTAGCATAGCTAAAATTACAGTTGTGCTAGTTTTTAGTACCATCACGGAGACAGCTCGTAGGATGTGCGTTTATCAGTCGCTGACTAGAAGACACAGTGTTGAAGCTCTTGCAAAAGAGAGAAATGACTGGTGTCAGGTGCTTCTTAGCAACAAGATCCCACTGTGCCGGGAAAAGAGCAATCAAAAAATGTCCACAAGGTTCCCCCTCCTTTGTGCAGGAGGAAAAATAGCCCATGAGTTGCAGAATCAGCAAAATAGCTTTCAGACATCACTTTTTCTGCCTCTGCTCACAGCTGCTTCATATATCAATTATTTGATTTAAAGATGTTTCAGCAAATCTTGATTACAAAAAATGCTTGCTCCTAAAACCACAAAAATATTCTTACTGTATGTGTGGCTGTAATTTTGATGAGTAGAGAGCAAATGTAATGCTCTGCTTTTCAACCCTACAAGTCTGAAGCACAGAACAATAGCCTCATGAGATTAATTCCTATCTGCAGACTACAGACAGCAGGAACAGAAGCTTCCCCATGGAACTGCCACACACTGCAAAACCCTAGATCAGAAAGGAGAAGAAAAAAAATAGTCAATAGCTCAATCCTTTTACTTTTTTTTTTTACAACATTTGGAGACAGGAACAGACAAACAATTTTAGTGCCAAGTTAATGAAATATACTGGTTGTAACCAGTATACTTTCTTCCGTTACACCAGTAGACTCAGGACAGCTTTACAGCTTCAGCAATTGCTACTACACAGACTAAAACAGACCACACCAAGTTAGTTTCTAGTGCAAAGCCAGTAGGTGTGCAATTTCATATTATGGATAAACAAATTACTAGCTTCCACTGCCAAGCAGACAGAGTAGTCTTGCTCCCAGTGCCCTCCTTCCATAATATCAGCATCTCAGTAGAAGCCATCCCTTCCTTATAACAGGTCTGGTGTACACCTGCTCTGATATAAAACAATTTAACTTCCTACACCAGGAAAAAAAAAAGTTACCATTCTGGCAAGTGGTTTTGGTTTGTTTTTTTTTTTTTTTTTTTTTTTACTTCGTTGCTATTTTACTAACTGGAATTTGGCCTCTCATGTGATCAAACAAACACCAGAATCAACTCAAAATAACTAGTGGGAGTAAAGAGCAGCAAGCTGTTCATTTGGCTCAGGCTGTCTTGCAAAACTATACATAAAAACTTACACAATTATATATATAAAAATAGGGAGCTAAATTCTTCCGGAAGCAAATACTGCAACCACATATCCCTAGAAATAGGAGCTTCACCTTTAATTAGTGGTCATCTTAAAACATCATATGTAAAGACATTAGTCTCTAAGGTCTCCTGATTTTTTTAAATTAAGAAATCCAATCACTTGCACAACCACCTGATTAATGCAGAGACAATTAAATGGTACAAACAGCTACTGATTAACACAAAATACTAAATCACAGCACCACAGTTATAGTTATCAACTTAAGTGCTTATTAATGCACACACTGATATAGAATAAGGTCCAGTAAGACTGTATTTTTGCTAAATACACTAACTGAGGAGATGAGATTCTAGCCTACTAAGGAACACTTGGTACCTACTGTACAAGCTGACAGCACTTATTTTTCTCCACAAAAAATGACCAGACCATTTCCTGGTAGGATCAGGGGGAAAGGGGCATGAGTTTCCAGATGAAAGTTTTAAATCTGTGCAAAATACTTCAAAGGGGACTGGTTACAAACGCTATGTACATTGCCTATAACAGCAGAGACATTCTCTGTCCAGCCAGCATCCCCCTCAAAATAAACACAACCGAAAGCACAAGGTATGTGTGGTAATAGTTCTGGGTCATCGTCTTGTCAGGAATAGCTATAAGGTCTGCAGGTAAGGAAGGTTAACTCAGACTTAAGCTACTCTTTTGTAATTTTCTCACGTGTGCTTTGCAGAGACTTGTAACCTTGTTTTCTAGTCATGATGTTATGGGCACCTACTTACATTATTTACATTTTGCTTGAGAAAAATGACGCAGATCGAATAAGCAGATTTTAAGGTAACCAGGTAACATCATCAAACAATTGTATGATGATGCTTAAAAAACACCTCTTTAAGGCAGCACAGAAGAACACCTTAAAAATTCTGAGTTCTCCAGTAATACAAAGGTAGCAGAACTAACCCTCACTTCAGCTCCACAGAGCAAGTGAAGACGGTATATCCAATCATCACAAACATGTGAAACTAGTCTGATGCCGATGGTCCCGAGCACTTGTGCTGAAACTTGCAGAAAAGGCGTTGCAAGGGGGCTGCCTTTCGCTCCAGTTCTTACCACTTCTCCATAATCACCAGAGATGGAAAGCCCACAAAGCGCAGGCTGGAGGGATACCTTAGCTTCGGGGTATTTCTGTCACAAGCACTGAGAGAGAAGCACCACTTCTCCAAGCTTACTACACGAACAGGCGCTCACAAGCCATACTACTTCATAAGCCTCATTTCAGCAACCAGATAAATTCTCCAGTTAAGCAAGACGAAAACTCACCTAAGAGGAGCACAAGTTAAAGGGTCCAGATTTAACATAACTTGGCTTTGAGCGCTGTATTTACAATAGTGCATCTTTAAGCGCCAACAGGTCAAAAGACAGACCACACCAACATCACCTCGTTCTCGCTATTCGCTGACTTCTGC